>JAXGGA010002358.1:0-124392 GCA_038373865.1 Uloborus plumipes | reverse complement strand
TAAAGCGCAGTTTTCTGTTCATCTATGCTTACAAAATCTCAAAATTTATATAACGCCGAGTTGAAAAAACCACGAAGTTTACTTCTAACTAATATTTGGCTGAAACTAATAGGTACTTTCAAGCGAAATATTTGTATATAATTTTTTTTGAAATGCTTTTATAATCGAACATTGTTCGGCAAACGAAAAGGAATCAATATCAAGGATCGGACTTATTTCCTTATTCAACAGAAATTTTGAGAATAAAATGTGTATCAGCTACACCATTTTTTAAAAATAAGCAAGCATTTCGTCAAGAAATAATCGAGCCTATTTTACAGTATGTGAATACTGATTTTCTAGCAACAGCTGTAGTTTTCGGTTATCTTAGGAGCCAAATAAATTCGATTGTTTTTTTTTTTATTTTATTTATTTATTATTTTTTTTTTTGAAAATTTTTTTACAAATATGACTAAAGCTGCACGGAAAAAATTAAAATTGCTATCGAATTCATTCTCTCAAACCATCAGTCATCATTATTCAATAATTCTAACTGTTATTTATTTTTTAAAAAATAATAATGGCTTAAACTATAGCCCTTTTTGTCCATATATAAGTGAGAAAAATGAGAGGAAACTTATTATTTAATTTAATTACAACAAAAGTTTTCCATCTGAAAGACCTACCTTCACTTTTATAATATTGATTTTATTTTTCCTTTTATTTTTACCCTTTTTGATACGATATTTTTACAATCAATTAGACCTTGTTTCAAGTATTTTTCATATTTTTAATAGAAATGTTAGCTAAAATAAATATGTATAGGACACAGTCAAGCTATATAATTACAGTAAGCTCCGCTATTATATGGAATGTTGAAATATAAAACTGCAACGGATGAAAACACAGCTAGTTAAATATCCATTGCTTATTATAATTAAATTGCAACCCTTCCACAAGCATACATTTACATATTGATAAAATGCTTTTAGAAAGAGTAAGTTATCAATTTTACAGTTGGCGCTATTATTGAGGAACGCCGACGTGATGACGATAATAAAGTGCCTTAAATTTTAGTAAATGATACATGGAAAGGGTTGAAAATGAAATATGGGTTTATGTCACTTTGTTTACACGTTTAAACTAAAGCGTATGCTTATAAACATACATTTTCTGGTGGAAAATATACCTGAAGAAATAAAAATTGTTTACTGTTAATTTTTAGATCAGTTTTTCATTAAAAAGCATTTACATCCATATAAAGTAAAAATCATCAATTAATACAAAAATGAGTTTTTGAAACTATCACTTTTGTCTAACAAAAAAAGAAGTTATGTAATAAAATTATCGAAAATATTTCAACGAAATTGCGATTTTGTTTTATTTCGGACTGACTTATGCACCAGATACCGGCTTCTAATTTTCATTAAACTGGTAAAACTATGCGCTCATGTATGCTGTTCATGTATGCATAATGTTTGTAGAATAATAATATTACGTAAAACATCAAATAAGATAAAGTATAAAAAATAAAAACCAATACTCATTAGAGAAATGTGGTACATTTTATCCTTTTGTAAATGAGTGTCATGATAAATGAGGGAAAATTGAGAGCGGGACAAGCTGAACAGGTTTGTAGTATTACTGCGCGAGAATTAAAAACGAATAGAAAATTAAAAAAAAATAAATAAAAAACTTGCTGTCTGCAAAAAAAAAAAACTATTACTAAATCAATAATACTAAACCAGAAGTAGAATCGTTTGCTGCATTAATAATTTAGCGAAGACTGCATTTTAAAGTAGGGATGTACCGAATAATCGGCCATAATCGGTTCCTTTGCCGATTATTTATAATTGGCCAAATTTTGCCGATTAATCAGAGGAAAGATTTTTTTTTAATATTATTTTTCAATGCATTCTTTCAATAAAGAACTATGAAGATTAAATTTATTGATAATAAACATTTTTTTGCAAATATTATTATAACACGTAATAAGGAAGTGCACAAAGTAAAAGTAAAACAAATAGTCCAAAAGGTGGATAAAATTAAATGAAATATCAAAAAGTAACATTCACAGCTGATATTAACATGACAATATTAAATTACAGGTATTTTAAATTGGAATACGAAAACCATGAGTGTTTCATTTTATTTATAATCGGCCAAAGTTTGGCGATTAAACAAAGGGGAAAAAATAAGTAAAGTTACTTTAAATATACCTTGAACAAGAGTTAACTATGATTAATTATAATTAATCTTTATAAACAATTAATTAATATTTATAAACAATGAATAAATAACTTTCGGCAAACACAAGAGTTACATGTAGAGCGAAAGTGTAGTGAGAAAGAACATTACAAATTATTAAAAAAACTGCATGACGGAACGAAGTACTAAAAAAGAAAATCCCCCAAATTGATAAATTTTTTTTAATAAATTAATTTTCCCAATTTGAGTAAATATGCACATATATACAATAATAAGACATTTTTCATGTATCCGATATTTTTTCTCCATTGTCATAGTGTTTTTTAACAAATTTATAATTTTCACAAAGATTAAGTTTTCGACTAAAAGGGTACTAGTTAAAAAAATAAATAAAATTTAAGTGCTCCTAAATTAGCGTGCACACCACAGTCACCACACTCTGAATTTTCGTGTCTAGTTTATTTTAATAACAATAGTAAGAAAATTAGCTAAAAGAAATTGGATGAAATTTTGAAATTATTTTGTAAAAGGTGAGAAAATAGAGAAAATAGTATCTCAGAAATAAATTAATAACGAGTATTTCTAAAATCAAATGTTTGAAAAAAAAAAAAAAGATGGAAACATTGATTGTAGTTAAAATGATAATTAATCGGCTAGGCCGAGTATTCGGCCGATTACGAACAGTCAATTAATCGGATGTTTGTTTTGCTTATCGGTGCATCCCTATTTTAAAGCATTAAAATAACAGCTCGGTGTTCATCCGCAGGACCGGAATAAAAATTTAAAGAGAGACAAAAGAGTAAAAGTCAATTAATTCAAAAGCAACGAAAATAATTTTCAAATAAAAAGCAACACATTCATTTGTGAATTTGAAACACGTGAGGTGCATGTCTTTCAAGGTTATTCTTATTAGATCTAAAAGTAGCCGCTATCAACTCAAAAGTAAGTTTAACGTTTTGAAGAACTAATGTTTTATTATTTCTTGTTCTACTCTAAACGTAAGCTTACTCTTGCAAGTTTAACAGTTTAAATTATTTAAAAATGTTTTTCAGATTTTTTTTTTTTTTTTTTTTTTTTGCATTTTAAAATTTTAACGTTTTTTTTAGCTTTAACAAAAATATCGAACTTATTATAATTGAAATTATATTATGAACATGTTTTAAATTCTTAGTTAGCTTAAATCTTGATTTAAACTTAAAACATTTAACTAATTTTCATTACAACCAAAATTTTGGTTGATTTTTATACGATTTGAGTTTTCGTTGATTACTTAAATCATATAGATTACATCTTTGGTAGTCTTGTTTAAGTTTAACTATTTAAACACTGTTATTTAATTTGCACAGTAAAATAAAAATAAAAACGGAAGAAGAAGAAAGAAAGAATTTGAATAATGTAGCATGTTGAAGACTATAGCTGCCTAGTTTTAAATTCATGAAATGACTAGCTCATCAGTTAATAATAAAACATTGTTTGCATTAGTTTCTCATTACTGCTTAAAAATGTAACTACACGTTATTTGCAAAAAAGTAATTTTCGAATACTCAAAAATGCGTTGTTATTAAAAAAAATGCAAATTATCAGGAACCATTGAAAGGAAAATTTTAAACTGGACTCTAATGCGTTATTTTTTATGAAATATATACTATTACCCATGTTTGCTACATAAAAAAGATAAGTTTTCCTCGTCATCAAGGAGCCATTACTTCGAGATAGCACATTTTAATGGTCAATTACTAACCCACCAAATAGAGAACTGAACGTTATTTTCTAGATGTTATTTTATAGGTGAACTTATTCTGAACTCTTGCTAATATCCTAAACTAATTTCTGTGTAATTTACAGGTACAAAAAAAAAAAAAAAAAAAAAAAAAAGAAAGAAAAAGAAAGGGATTGAGTTACCGTGATGTGATCCGGAAGCTTGACCTCGATCGCCTATGATGAGTTCTTCACTGCCGCTGGAGTAGACTTGTGAGATAGTGGCCACGCACTGCAATTTCAATTTTCCTTGATCGAAATCTTTAGCACTGACTATGAATTCCAAGCCTACTTGCGACGTTTGAAGGCCACTATAGTGTCGGATGGAAGAATATTTTCGAACAAATGATGCTTTTGCCTGCAAAGATAAAATGAAATAGAAATTAAAATAACAATAAAAATAATAATAAAAATAATAATCATAAAAATAATAAAAATAATGAAAACAATAATAATAATAATAATAATAATAATAATAATAATAATAATAATAAAATTAATAACAATAATAACAATAATAATAATAATAATAATAATAATAATAATAATAATAATAATAATAATAATAATAATAATAATAATAATAAAATTAATAATAATAATAATAATAATAATAATAATAATAATAATAATAATAATTTTCATTCTTTTAACAATAATAATAATAATAATAATAATAATAATAATAATAATAATAATAATAATAATAATAATAATAATAATAATAATAATAATAATTTTCATTCTTTTAACAATAATAATAATAATGATAATAATAATAATGCTAAGAACAGTTTTCAGTATCTTATTGGTATTAAATGCAGTTAGAGTTATGATAAATGTAATAATAATAGTCAATGTGTCTGCTCGGGTCCACCTGCTCTGATTGGTGAAAACCGAGCAACTAAATATAAAAAAAAGCTGCTTGTTGTTGTTTGAGGCATGGACAATTGTTGCAGTAAAGTACGATTAACAGCTATTTCTTGCCCGTTCTAACTTATTTGTTAAAAAAATATCTTCTGGAAGTTATTTTTGTTAATAATATGAGCAGTTTTTATGAAAATGCAACTCAATAATTTATTTAACATGTAATAGTCTATAGGTAACGTATATGAAACATGAAAAAAAAGCTTGTGATTAAATTTTAAGTGGTAGACCACTTTCGAGTTATGTACTGCTCAGTTGTAGCAATGGGCATATAGATCAATTACTATATAGCATAACTTAATTTTTAGTTTAATTATTTGCTGTTTAATTTGTGCTTACATTCTACACGTTTTAAATTTAATTTGCTGTCTCATTCAGTTATGAACTAATTATTGATAAACTTGGGACACAAAACTGGTACACTTATGGCTTATTATTTATAGAACCAACCATTAAATGAAGGGTTTTGATTCTCTTCTCATTGCAGTATTCCGTTCATTGTAGTACTTTATGAACTCATATGAAACTCTAATGTTCAGACACAGGCAGGACGTGCTGTGATTTTATTTCCTAAAGTTAGTGTGTCTATATACGCACTTACTTGTTTAGCATAAATTTGTTTTTAAAACCTGATTGCTTAGGTCTCAGATTTAAAAAACGCACGCGTAAGATTCCCCCCTTTAGATAATTTCATTCTATAAAGAGTTAAGTATTTTTAAAAAATGGGAAAAATCAAAATGGAGTTTTGTGGTCACCCCCCCCCCCCAGCAGCATTTATTTTAGCACTTATTATCAATCCTAATGTGATAATTAAAATGCATGTAAGGTATGCTAAGACCAGCCCTTCTTCTTCAGAAAGTCAAATCTGGCTGCACTAGAACGAAAACGGCTGTTGTGGCGTTTCAAAGAAAGGGGGGGGGGACATTTTTACGTAATTAATTGAAGTGGAGAAAAATCATGCTTCTGTAGAAACCTATTATTATCAAAGACCTGAACTAATATACATTGTCCGAGTTAGAGAGCCATAAGCTATAGTAAAAAAAATAATGCTTCTTGTTGTGACTTTTAAGCTGGATTTGGGCCAGAAGCAACTGCAACAAAAGTCTCAAATTTCTTTTTTTATTTAGTACTTCCGCACTTCGGTGTCTTTGAAAGTACAACGCAAGCCCAGAACAAAGACTTTTCATCACTTTCGTTCTCGCCAGCGTTGCATTTGCGTTTTCGGTTTAGTTGAAACTTGTTACTTTCATTTGAAGCCCAATAAAATAGTCAACTTTTCAAATAGTTCAGAATAGCTCTCCATATAACAATTGATTAACTCATTTATTATTTGAGTAATAGTTAGATAGAAATGAAATTGCAAAAAAAAAATCATAGTAATAACCAAAATAATAATAAGTAAAATACGTTTAAAAAAATCGAATTAATTAATAAAACATACATTTTGCTATTATTGTAAATAATCACTTCTGAATCATTTCTTCTAAGCAATTTTATTCGACTTATTAATATACAGTGCGTCTCGAAATGATAGGTCCACCCTTATTTTTCAAAATTTCGGCTCTTAATTGAGAATAAGAATCACTTTTTTTGATAGTGATTATATATCTGCAATTGTTATAACTATGTGTGATGAAATTTCTTTAAAAAAAATCATTTCTTCTTATTTGATGCAAATTTTCATTTTCAGACCGTTTCAAAAAGATAGGTCCGCCTTGAGAAATTTTGCCCAACCACGTTTATTTCCAAAAGTTTGAATAAGTATCGTTGTTTAGTCTTACTACGGGATTATGCTTGCTGCTGTGGAGGTATTTAAACAGATTTGAACAGCACTTTGTAGTCAAACAAAACGGGTTGTCGTTGCAGTCTTTCGCTGGTTGAAAATTGACGCATTTAAACATTCTGGAAAATCGAATAGAGAAATAGGTAAGCTTTTAAACAGATCGCAAAGTGTTGCAAACAATTTTTTACTATTTAGAAATGCTTATAGCAGTAAAAAATCATCTGGTCGCCCATCAAAAGTGACACCCCGACAACGAAGCACTATCGTAAGGGACCTAAAATCTGGAAATAATGAGCATATCCACTTTGGCCAAACAACTAAACCCTTCAATATCAAAAATCTGCAGTTCACAGAGCGGTAAAGAAGTTCAGCAATTTAGTTTACGGGAAAAGGAAAGCGGCTTCGAAATTGACTAAAAAGCACAAAGAAAAGAGATTGAAATTCGCGCATGAAGTGATGTCCTGGAAACAAGATAGGCATCATGTGATATTCAGTGATAAAAAGAAATTCAACCTGGATGGTCCAGATGGTTAGCATTATTACTGGCATGATCTGCGTAACGATAGACTGATATTCTCGAAGAGGAAAACTGATGGTGGTTACGTCATGGTGTGTGCCCGATTCAGAGAGACAGGAAAAACTGATATAGTATGTGTAGACAATCGTTTGAATGCTGCTGGCTATAACAAGCTGTTTGAACAATATTTTCTTCCACAATCAGAACCCATTGGGAGCCCATTCTTCATATTCTAACCGGACAATGCTCCTCAGCACTCTGCAAAGTCCACTTTTGAATGGTTTCTGGATAATCTTGTACATATTATCTATTAGCCACCTTGCAGCCCGGACCTGAATCCAGTAGAAAACATGTGGGGTATACTCGCAAGAGCGGTGTATGCAGGCGGAAGGCAGTACAACAGTACTGCAGACTTAAAAAGGGCTATTTCCTCCGAATGGTCAAAAATCGGGACAAAACCGTTTTGTTTGCAAAAACTTGTAGAAACCATGCCAAATAGGATTTATGAGCTTATTAGAAAAAAAATCAGAAACATTTCTTATTAATTCAACATTTCTTTGATGCTTGGTCCAGTGGACCTATCTTTTTGAAACATCTGTTTCATCTAATTTTAGTTTCCCTCATTATTTCTATTATTTGTAAATTATTTATGAGCTATTTTACATTGTATGAAGTAATGTAGATTATAAAATAATTCTTTGTACACAATACAACCTTTTTTACCAGCATAACTTTCGCTTTTACTGGTGGACCTATCATTTCGAAGCGCACTGTATCTCACGTTGAAATATACACTTTTATACGTAATTTATTGTTCTTAAAGTATATTATACATTATCCTAATTTATACTTTAATCCACAAAAGTATACCTGTATTCCGTTAATGTACCAACTAAGCGTTGCAGCTGGCTTTGAAGGTCCTGAACTGCACGTAACGTTTACTTTGTCTCCAACTTCATACATAGAATCTGCTCCCTCGATTACTGGGGGCTCTTTTGGAAGCACTGCCGAGAAAAAAAAGATTTGTTAATAAAACAGCATTTAACAATTATGACGCACTTACATGCCAAAAAATGAGAATAATGCTTAACTATATCTTTTATAGAATTCGAAACAACTTTTTACTTGAGAATTTTCGGTTGTAAAACGAGCACGTGCATTCTTCTATCTTAAAATTTGTAACCTAAGCAGCACCACATTTTCGAGCTCATTTTCTGCCTCTAAACTTGTAGAAGGATTTATTCAAAGCTCGGGAAGGCAAGATGACGCTCACTTATGCTTATTTGAATCAAATACTCATGTTACAGATTTTTTTTCTTCAAGAAAATCTTTCCTATGTTAAAGAAAAAGTTTTTTAAAACTTGTTAAACACTGTAATTTGGCTTATATACGTAATGGCAGGATTTTGTGTTGATTTCGTATTGAGCCCGAAATTAATTTGAATGCATAGTTAAAACAAATAGCATTATATAGGATTTCAAAATTAGTTACTTTAAATTTACTCACTACTTTTTTTTTGGGGGGGGGGAGAAAATTTATACATTTTTTAATTCACGCTCTTTTTTTATTAATCTTCGATATTTTCAGGTTCGTTACAAAAAATAATTTTAATTAATCTCATCACTTCAGTTTCAAAATATTATTGTAATGTGTTCTAAAATGGAATGTATTTTATTTATCAATATACTTTTTCCGTGAAAACATTACTAAACGTGCAGATTTCGGTAAGTAATTATTTATTAAGATATCAATGACATCTATAGCGAAGATATATTCTATTCTACGAATTACGCTTTGGTCATATACGAATACACTAGGTGGCCAAAAGTATCCGGACACTTTCAAAAATTCACATTCTTACATATAGCTCGAGAAATAAGTGATCAATTGTTCTTTAACTTTAGTCATACAAAATATAGGCTTCACCGAACATTTCCAAGTTGAAATTAAATTACCCTTGCATGGGGGGGGGGGACGACAAGAAGGGGGTTGAAAGAAAAACCGCTTTTTGACCATAACTCTTCGAAAATAGCTCGGAATAAGCTATCAATTTCAGTAATTAATTAGCATACTATGTATAATTACTGTATAAATTTTTATGGACGTACCACTCTTACTTCTGAAGATATGAAACATTTTTGAAAAAACGGCAATTTTATTTGAAGGGTTTTTGCTCATAACACGCAGAGTTTTTGATCAAACCTTATCACAACTTCAGGAAAGATGACAAAATACAAGAGAAAGAACATACTAAAGCGGTAAATAAAAATATTAAAAATTCGATGAGATATGAACGTTAAAAGGAAATAATTTTTCACGGCGCATGCGCGAACGACAGAAATTTATAACTACAAAAATATTATAGCCTGATTTATACTGCATCTTATAAAAAAAGTTCCAGTTGAATATCATGAAAAATGAAAAAGATATCAGCGATCTAGTGAGCTGTATTTCATTCATTCGCAGACAATACATAAATAGTGAGGGGTTGTCCACAAATAGTGTGGTGACATTCGATCATTTTTTTTTCAATGTTAAATTGTATACAGTTTGAAAATTTATATTCGGCATAGAAGTCACATTTCGTCTGTTCGGCCAAAAAGACCTTATACGTACGTTTCCAAAAGTATCCGGACACCCTCTGAAACGTTGGTTTTGAAAGACGACGCAATAACCTTTAATTTAAAAATAGCTCTTTGTGGACAGACCCTCACTATTTATGTATTGTCTGCGAATGAATGAAATACAGCTCACTAGATCGCTGATATCTTTTTCATTTTTCATGATATTCAACTGGAACTTTTTTTATAAGATGCAGTATAAATCAGGCTACAATATTTTTGTAGTTATAAATTTCTGTCGTTCGAGCATGCGCCGTGAACAATTATTTCCTTTTAACGTTCATATCTCATCGAATTTTTAGTATTTTTAAAAACCGTTTTAGTATGTTCTTTCTCTTGTATTTTGTCATCTTTCCTGAAGTTGTGATAAGGTTTGATCAAAAACTCTGCGTGTTATGAGCAAATTTACCCTTCAAATACAATTGCCGTTTTTTCAAAAATGTTTCATATCTTCAGAAGTAAGAGTGGTACGTTCATAAAAATTTGTACAGTAATTATACATAGTATGCTAATTAATTACTGAAATTGACAGCTTATTCCGAGCTATTTTCGAAGAGTTATGGTCAAAAAGCGGTTTTTCTTTCAACCCCCTTCTTGTCGTCCCCCAAATGCAAGGGTAATTTAATTTCAACTTGGAAATGTTCGGCGAAGCCTATATTTTGTATGACTAAAGTTAAAGAACAATTGATCACTTATTTCTCGAGCTATATGTAAAAATGTGAATTTTTGAAAGTGTCCGGATACTTTTGGCCACCTAGTGTATTATGCAGGAGGCAATTTCATTCCAAGCTGGGTCATTGAATTTTATTTGTATTTAACCCATTAATGCTTGACTTTCTTTTTCCCAAAGATATTTTGTATACTAGTTACAAACAGTGTTTAATGGACAGAAAAATAATTAAAAAAAATATCATGTAAAAAATAATTTTTTTATTAAGGAAAGAAAAATCGTTCTTTAAAAGTTACGATGGACCCCATAGGGTACATATTTTTTTTACTAAATTTTTTTTCTGCCTACGATATAATATTTAAAAAGAAATTTTATAAGAAGAATAAAATTAGCAATTAACATAAACTGGGAAGCTGGGAATAACTTTGAAAATTTAGCTTTTTTTCTTGAGGTTGTGAACGATGTAATCTTTGATAAAGATCATATTAAAACTGCTACAGAACACACTTTACAATAGTTATGTGCTGCAATCTGTTAATAATGAATTAAAACAATACCAAAGTAATAATTGAGCACTATTATTTGGTTGAAGTGTTCATTTTTGGGAAATTCAGACCCCTTTTTTGGACCGTCCCTAAAAAGGGACGCTAGGCATTAATGGGTTAAAAGAAATATTTTAATTTCACCACCAACTTGATATTGCAGGCATTCTAATTTAATTTACATTAATATATAGTTTACATGGCTTTATATTGCATCGCTCATTCAAAATACTCATTACTGTACGGTTTTGAATGGACAGTTTCACGCATCGGGAAACTGTCGAGTTTTCAGTATTTTAATTATGTTTATTACGTTTATGTATTAAAAAAATATATTGCAGAGAAGTAAAGCCTATTTACATGAAAGATTTTTTTTTGTCTCCTACTACTCCGCTTTTAGTAACTTTAATTATAGTTTACTTACCATAGACCCTTAGTTCGTCTTCTGCTTTGACTGTCTTGAAATGAGGAGCTTCAGACGATACCTCGCATCCGTAAGTACCTTCTGTGTTTAGGTCACTTCGTTTTAAATATACATGACTGGCATTTGATCTTGAGAGCTAAAAATGAAATGAATTTATGTTTAGCAAAACTTTTCCTCAAATTATGTCCTCCAAAGTGCCTTGAAAAGTTGACTCATTATAAAATTACTGTATTAATTTAAATATAGGTTGTCTGAAATTCATTAATAAATTGTCACTCATTAGACCTTTTTTCAAGACTGAAATACAGTAAAAAGTATTCCAAGTAAATTCTTTTAATATTAAGCTTTCCCTTCTTAAACATTAAAATAATGAATAATACTAGAAGGCGTAGGAGCAGCAAGTTACATTTTTGAAAGTATATTTTATCTATTTGCTTGATTAATCAAAATAGTAACATTGATAACTGTTCTGCCGTGCTAAGCACAAAAGTGGTATCTGCACTTTTTGTCAAAATTGAGTTAAGGTCACCAGGTAGTTAATAGTCACATATTTCATCTAAATACGATGTGTTATGGTCATTTGTCCATCGGAAGTATTTTTTAAAAATATTTGAAAAAGTTTCATCCAAATCAAATACATTGAGAAGCAAAACTTTAAACGGCAATTTCTCATTTTGAAGTCGTCTGCAGATACGACTTTTGCGCTTCGCACGGCAGTGTTGCTTTATTGTTTCAATTGTTTTTGCTGCTATTATTATTATTATTATTATTATTATTATCATCATCGCGTGATCATTATCATCATTACCAGTATTTATTATTATCATTATTATTATTATTAGTAGTAGTAGTAGTTGTTGTATGGTAATTATTACAATAATAATTTATTTATTTATTTTTCTCTAAACAGCTACCTAACTTTAAGCTTAAGCCTTTGGTCAGCTGTGTGTTGTTTCCAAACTCAAAAGAGGCTGCAGATTCTAACGTAACAAAGGTTTTTTCTAACCCTTTTTAAGTACCTACAACAAGCTGAAAATTCTTGGATGGATTCTAACATTAGAACCTACCTATTAACCTAGCTTAAATCTTCTGAAAGAAAGTTTCATTACTGCTAAAATGACTTTGAAACAAAGCATGTTTTTCGTTAGCAACAAACTGAGGATCACAAAAGCATCAAAATAATTAAATCATGCAGTTTTTTTTAAAAACTTAACATAAAAAAGAGTCTTAGTACAAGGACAAAGTTGCTTCTAATTATAGCTTTATATAACACACATTGACGAATGATATATTGCCTTACTCAAATTAGAACATTGCTGCATTCAATTATACTTTTTCTTTCAAGCAACTTGAAGTAAGATAGATTTTAATAAAGAGGAGAGATTTAGATGAGAATACATTTTTATATTAAACTACGATTAATATTTAAATAAATATGTATGTCTGATTAAAAACTCATTAAAATGATAACTTGATGCAATTTTCGTTTTTTTTATTCTTATTTTTCTGTTAGTGTCAGTTTGATGAAGTTTCTCATTGAAATCTCTAATTTTTCATCTCTTAAAATAGAAACGTGACTACACTAAAAAAATAATATTGTTTTTGCAGTAGAAAACAGCTAATTTCACAGTAATAAACTGTAAAAATTTCTAACTTTACACTAATAAACTGTAAAATTGCTAACTTTACAGTAATAAACCATAAAATTGTTGATTTTACAGTTAATTACAGTGCATTTTACATTTTTAAACTGGAACCCCTGCTTTCAGTATTATACTGTTGGTTTTTT
The DNA here is from genome assembly GCA_038373865.1 of Uloborus plumipes. Lineage (NCBI taxonomy): Eukaryota > Metazoa > Arthropoda > Arachnida > Araneae > Uloboridae > Uloborus > Uloborus plumipes. The sequence continues at coordinate 111,174 of JAXGGA010002358.1, read as the reverse complement.
TAGTATAATGCAGCTAAATTTGACTGTAAAATTTCCAACTTTACAGTAAGAAACTATAAAATTGCTATCTTTACAGTCTATTACTGTGCATTTTGAAGTTTCAAATTGGAACCTCGGCTGCCAGTATTCTACTGTAAAAACGACAGTTCATTTTTTGCAGTGTATATCCTTAGTAAGCGAACTAAATGTTTGTAGTTAGATACTAAATGCTTCCTGTCTTCTGAAAGAATGGTGAACAATTTTGCCGTCAGATAACTCAGAATATTTATATCCTCCATTGCACAAACTATAAAAATCCAAAGTGATGTCTTACCTCGACGTATACACCCAAGAGATCATACATCTGTCCATGAAGCCGGTCCCTGGGCTGGTATCGGTAAAATTCGACGTTGTTCTTGTACCACTTGACCGAATAAAGTTCGTCTCCTTCGAGATCGAAGTCGCACTTGAGCCAAACATTTTCCCCAATGACCACAGCCCCTGGAACTTCTAGGCGGGCTAGCCGCATGCCACCAACTATCAAACAAAAAAAAAGTTTTTTCTTTAGACCGATTCTTTAAGATTGAAGAAAAGAAAATGGGTTTTCTAAAAAAGTTGCGGTTTTTAAATGATGCGAGAAATTCTTTTCTGCTTTTCCGGGGCTTTGGGATTTGTTTTTGTGGACGTGCCTGTAAATTGATTTTTTAAGGAGCGGTCAAGTTATCATATATGTATAAAACTATTCTCGAATGAACCTTTAAGGAAAACGTAATTCTCAAAAAGTGAATGTACTTGCATAAACGTAGAAAAAGAGACTTAAAATTTGTAGTATTTCTTCCAATTTTGAATCAATTTAAAGTAATTTTATTCAAAGCCGTCACGCACACACACAAATTTGGGAAGAATTTGTCCTTCAGTATATTAGAATGCTTTTTGTATTTGTATTGTGCATGTTTGAATGTTGTTTTGATTTTATGAAAATTGAAAAAAGCTAAATTCATTTAAGGGAGTGTTAGATGTTAAGGCGATTGAGGGATTAACAAATATCTTGCAACGAATTAAAATATCAACGTTTTTATGATAATGATATTTTCTTTAAAAAAACAAGAACAACATAAATTTGAATTATGACGCAGTGAAATTTACTCTTAGAACTCGCTATTTCGTATATTTCCTGCAACATAAAAGATTTCGATATGAATACGCAGAAGTAGTACGATATTTTTGCAGTAAAATCTTTTCAAATCTTCTACCTTTTTAAATTTAAATAACAACTGGTAAGTCACAAAATTTAAAAAAATATATATCAGTTGCTTTTGATGAGTTAATGTTCAGCAAACAAATGACTCTTGTCATTTGCAAAACAAGATTTTTTTCCCCAAATGAAAAGCAAAAAATCAGTATAAAAACAAATGGAGGAAAAAAAACGGCTTGCATAAGATATCGCGGAGAACATGATGAAATATTGACGCCTGCAAGCTGCAATTGACGGTGCTTAAGCACCCCTTTCCGAAGAAAGGCACAAGCGATGTTGAACAAATGCTACAGAGGAAACTCCTTGCGGAAGACACAACTCACCGTTAACGACTGCGGCGTGCCATTTGGCTGCTACATAATAAAAAGACAAAAACACACACAAAAAAGGGGGGGGAGTTTTCTTTTACGCAAAACTCTCCGAATGTCTTTTTTCTGTATCTTTTTGTTCTCTGTGATCTCGTGCTAATAAAGAAAGGTGCCCGGTCTTTTATGCAGCTATTCCCGCAGCTCAAAATTAGATTAAGGATTTTCGCAACATCGAGTCAACATGAGTCGAGGCAGGTGAAAAGCAAAGAAAAAGTGCGTTAGTCCCCACCCAACCTAAATATAGTCCCGGCTACACTTCAATAAACAGTGGACAGGCGACGAGGGTGTGACGACTCAGGCACAATGGACGATGTCTCCCCTCTATCAATAAAGTGAGACGACGAATTTTTTATGAATTTCTTCCTTCTTTCAAAATCCTCTTAAGCCCACTAGCGAGACCAAATTGTTTAAAGATCACGCTTCTTAAGCGGAGAATTTACAAAAATGAATGGATCTAAAATTACACGCATTTATTCATAGATCCATTCCATGCAAGTGCGAAAATATGACACGCATTCTAAAGCACAATCTTTAGGTTGTCAAAGTCCCGTGCAATAAGTTTTTTTAAGGAGTCTTTTTAACAAAAAAAATTTGAGTTATTACAAATTCTTTCAAGATCTTAGAGAATAAAATATTAGTTTTACAATCATTTTATTCTGAAACGGTAAAGAAATAAATTGGGACTCATTAATGATGATTAATAAGGTGAAATAAAATGAAACGTACGCAAGTAATAAACTGTGTGTTACTGCAATTAACTATCTAAAAAAATTGCATTTAGATTAAATGCTTCAGTAGTTTCCGCGAGCCTTTTTTGAAATTAACAATTGTGCTTTCCGTTTTGTGGAATAATAGTCCAAGAGCTATCAATGTCGAAAAAATAAGAATTTTAATACGTCTGGCTCTTTAATATATTTCCCCTTGCGTTCTTCTAAGCAGCATGCGCGGTGGCTGACGGCCCGAGAATGGTTGCGTTTTTTACTGAGTGTCACACTTTTACTATGAAAAATAGTGATTTTAAAGTCATTTTAAGGGCAATTCTGTGTCAAATCAGTCATGAAGTTTTCGACGTCACCATTTCCAATTTCAACAAAATTGTATGAGGGACGCATATGAAAATATAAGTAACGCTGCAAATTTTTGGATTTCTGCTTTAAAAATTGTACGACGTACAGAGCTGTTAAAACTTAAAAAAGTGCAGAAAAAACAAAAGTTTTAACATGTAAATGACTGTAACTTCTTTTCTAACTATATTATAATAAAAATTCAAAAACCATTGTAAAGGTAAAAAATAGAGCTTTTCATTGGTATATTGCATTTTACATTGCATACTACAGGTTTAAACTTCTAATTTCCTTTACTAGCAGCTAGACAGCCCACACTCTGTTAGGAGGAGCATAAGAAAAGATAGATTGAAGAGCCAGACGTCTTAAAACTCTATCCCAAAAATGTTGCTTGCTCTCAGACTGTAATGCTTTGGCCATTAGTGACGGTTATTGTTTCTTATACTAGTCAAGACAAAATATGAATGGTTGTGTAAAATATTCGAGCATCATTCAATATTAATTTAATTAATAGAATAAAAATAAAACTTTATCCATCACTCCTACAATTAGCATTTTGACATCAGTAAATGTGTCTCCTACACGCAAAACTTAAAGTACTCGATTTCTTTTGCAAGTTTCAAGGGCCTAATCACTTTATATGTTTTGATAATCCTTTTGAATGTAGAAAATGAACTTTTGCAACCTTATAACTTACTGGTTTGAGTTTCAAAACTTTAACGACTCTTGTTGCACGTAAATATGGATTAGAAACATGCGAAAAACTAGTTATCATTACTTAGATAAGTTTATATTAGAAACTATAGAGATACATACAAATATAGTTTTAATTTAAATAAAAGTGCAGATATATATGCGCTGATTAAAATAACTTTTCTTCCGCAACCAAATTTATCCAAACAAGCAGCAGAGAAGTTGTAAAATGGTGAATGACATAAAGAGCAATTTTGCTAAAAACCACCGAAGATGGCTAGATACTGTTATTATTATCATTATTATTGCTTTTTATTATTATTATTATTATTATTATGGACATTATTTCTATGCTTATAATCACCGGAATTATTATTATTAGAATTGTTATTGATATTACACTGAAGTGACAAAAGTCATGGGATAGCAATATGCAAATTTTCAGATGGCAGTAGCATTGCATAGAACAGGTATAAATGCGCAGTGCTTTTACAGAGCTTTCATTTCTGTTCAAGTTATTCATGTGAAGAGGTTTTAACGTGATGATGACCGCACGACGTGAAATTAACAGACTTTGAACGCGGAATGTTAGTTGGAGCTAGACGCATGGGTCATGCCATTTCGGAAATCGTTAGAGAATTCAACATTCCCAGATCCACTGTGTCAAGAGTGTGCCGAGAGTATGAAATTTCAGGCATAACATCCCACCATGGACAGCGCAGTGGTCGACCGCCTGCACTTAAAGATCGAGACCGGCGACGTCTGCAAAGAGTCGTAAATTCTAACAGACAAGCAACACTGCGTCAAATCACCGTAGAAATCAATGTGGGACGTACAATGGACGTGTCTGCTAGAACTGTGCGGAGAAATTTGGATTTCTTGGGCTATTCCAGCAGAAGACCGACTCGAGTGCCTTTACTGACAGAACGACATCGCTTGCAGCGACTCTCGTGGGCACGTGAGCATATCGGTTGGTCCCTAGATGAATGGAAAACCATGGCCTGGTCCGATGAGTCACGATTTCAGCTGGTAAGAGCCGATGGTAAGGTTCGAGTGTGGCGCAGACCCCACGAAGCCATGGACCCAAACTGTCAGCAAGGCACTGTTCAAGCTGGTGGTGGCTCCGTAATGGTGTGGGCTGTTTTTTCATGGCATGGACTTGGTCCTCTAGTGCGACTGGACCGAACATTGACTGGAAATGCTTATGTGCAGCTACTTGGAGATCACTTGCAGCCATTCATGGACTTCATGTACCCAAACAACGATGGGATTTTTATGGATGACAATGCGCCATGTCACCGGGCCACAACTGTTCGCAATTGGTTTGAAGAAAATTCTGGACAATTCCAACGAATGATTTGGTCACCTAGATCGCCCGACATGAATCCCATTGAGCATTTATGGGACACCATCGAGAGGTCTGTTCGTGCCCAAAATCCTGCCCCATCAACGCTTTCACAATTATGGACGTCTATCGAGACAGCATGGCTCAATATTCCTGCAGAAGACTTCCAACGACTTGTTGAGTCCATGCCACGTCGAGTTGTTGCACTTCGCCGGGCAAAAGGAGGGCCGACACGATATTAAGAGGTATCCCATGACTTTTGTCACTTCAGTGTATTTCTATACTTATAATCATCAGAATTATCATTATTAGTATTGTTATTGATATTATTTCTATGCTTATCATCATCATAGTTATTATTATTATTGTTAGTTAGAACATTTCAAATATACTATCCGCCAGTATTCCGTTTTCCCTGCCCCTCACATTGAAATACTTTTTTCCCTTTAAACTTCCAATGATACTCTTCAGCCGGTTAAAATAACAATACAAAAAACTGTAGCAATAAAACATAAGTATGAGTATTTAATCATAAAATAGCAACTTAGAGCCGTGTTTGGTAAATTAAACTGCAGGTGTTTTAGGTATTGAATGTAAATAATAACGTGTCTTTCGTGATTTTTTTTTAATATAACTTATATAAAGTATCCACTGTTACTTTAAATGCGTTCTTTTCCCCCTAATGACTCAGTTCCAAAATCAACCTTCTAATGTTAAAATTTTGCTTCAAATCTAAATAAAGGATTATCTAGAAAAACTAATTAGTAAGAGAAACGTCTAAAATATTCATCTATGAATAATTACTGTGTTTCGAATTTATTTCTTTCTAATACTTATTTTTACATTGCTACTGCATTCTTTAGCTGGCATCGAAAGAATGTTTGAGTTATTATAGGAACAACTATTTCCGTATGGTATATTTTTCTCCAAATAGAAGTCATCCACTGTCATTGGATATTACCGGAAATGTATTATCTACCTAACAATCGACCGAAAGTAGGGCAATACTTTTAATCAATTAAAATAATCGATTTATCGAAAGATAATGTCTCTGCTATCAAGAAAACTATGAATCCGTGCTGTTTCTCTTCATAAAAACAGATTCAGCTGAAGAGATTGATTATGTTAGGTGATATGAGAGCACAGAATTATTGTGTTCAACCAATTATGGAGTGCCAACGTGTTGTGAGAATTTTGTCGCCTTTGAAGGATGACAAAGTATTAAATCATGTAGTAATAATTCCAAGTTAGAATAAACAGTTACAAATGCAGTTTGCTTTTAACGAAATACGGTTATAGGGGAAACTGGGTATAATTGGTGCATTTTACGTTATGCGTTTTTTAATTTGTGTTATTAATGTAATGTATATTATTCATTTCTTTAAAATAATTGTCTCAACACATTTATTTACATAATTTATTTTTAAAAAATCTTTATATTATTTGTTCTAAATTTATCACCATTCCCAACGTGAGATAAAGGGATACACAAATGAATAAGCTTTGATTCTGAAAAAATGAGCAAAGAAATGGAGTTTTTAGGAGCTGCTTTCTAGAAGACTTCTAAAAAACTAAATATTCAATCCGAGTTAGATGATAAGTTAAATCTAACTTAGAGTTGATAAAATATAGGTATGACTGTTTTCCCCGAAATACTGTTTATAAAATGGAATTCCTTTATTGTGAGTTTTTTCTCTAAGCATTTATGGAACAAAAGAGAAGGTTGTGAGTAAATTTATATCTTGGTACCAATTTGACTCATTACGTTAACTCAGAAAAGGTGAAAAAAAAGTCTTCGAATATTAACAACTTCTATCGAGTAAAAGCATGCCTACAAATCTAGGAATACATTAGTTTCTTACTTAGGATGATAAATTAAGTTAAGCACCTTATACGACAGTTGACCATGAAAACTTAATTTTGTACGTAAGAAATATTTTTTTAGGATTAATTCTCAAAAAACAAAAAAAAGCTAGTTGGTTTCTTCTTCACGAGATTCAATTTTGAGATTAAGGCCCTTGTATTTACTTGATCCTGCATCAATTGCACCTCGTCTCTCTTATACATTTTGGCGACTTGATCAATAGTCTGGCTCTTATGTTTTTATACAATTCCGAACATTTATATACAAGAAAAACAAGTCTTTAAAATGGTAACATATTGGCTTATAGAGAGTACACGAAAAATGTTTTTATCATACGTGACAAAATCTTCCTAATTATTTTCCTCTTTTTTTTTTAACTTTGAAATCCGTAATTTTGAGAAGATGAGAGTAAACTATTTTTTTTATTTTGGTGTATTGTAACACATACGTTTCACAATAATCAATGCAGACAATCAAGTTTAAAAATTGGAAATGGTTAGTAAAAATTATTGTATGACAAAATGACTTAAAATCATCAAATCCTACGATCATTCATTTACAGTCATAGATGCATAAATTTATGTAATCACCTTGTTAACAGTACCAATTTTGAATTGTACCGAACAAAATGCATTTCGTGTAGAAAAAATACGTAAATGAAGTATAATGGTAGAAGCAAGTTCTGTTTAAAAGCAACAAACTTTTCATGCTTGTTTTTTATTTTCAACATTTTCCGCAACTATATGTCAAAAGAAAATCAAATTCCATCCATTATTTTGGAAAACAAAATTTCCTGTCTGTCTCAGATTTCTCTCCTCCTCCACCAAATCTTTTCTCAGCGACAGCGAATGTCACATATGCTTTCTCTTTTTTTTTTTTTTTTTTGCTTCCTTCGCCTTTTGCCAAATGACTTTGTGGGTCGCTTCGAAAATTCAGATTCCCACAGCTTTCAATATACGCGGGGAACACGAAAACTGAGATTGATAGAAGCGATACGGAAATGAATAAGTGAATAACGACGAATCATCCGGATTGATTTGTTGCTACGTCTGATAGGTAGAGTCATGTGTGCTTTTCCTGAGGAGAGAGTTTGGAGGCGAGAGGATAAAGAAAGTTGCTGTTATCCGGGAGAGTCGGACGATTTTGCAGCAATTTATTTTTCTTACAATTTGTCTCGCTGCATCTTCAAGAAAAAGTACGCAAAGCAAATTTCTTTCTTCAAGCAAAGGCTAGAGAGTTGTGAAATCTAGGGAGGAAAAGCTCTCAGAATTGACAAAAGCGATGAACTTCAAAGGTGAGACATACTTGAAGAAGAAAATTCGATTATCTAACTGTGTGCTCTACTTTGGATAACTGTAGAACTCTTTTCGTCAAATGAAAACACTTCTAAAATAAAATAAAAATAACTTGAAGCTTTTGAAAAGAGTCCCAATTTGAAATTATGATTTTCAATTTTCTTATGTTTTGAATATTATCTAAAATTGTAACTATGTTTACTATATACATTATATACATATACAGCAGTGGTGGCCAACCCGCGGCACACGTGCCACAGTGTGGCACGGCGGAGTATTTAGAGTGGCACGCGAAGACTTATTGAACTTTTTTCAAAATTGAGAAAATAGCGTTGTTTTCAGCAATTTTGTTTTTTTAAACCTTATTCCCATAGTTGAAAAAATCCCTTTAAAATCTTACTTCTAATTCATTTGTATTTAATTATAAATATAATACGTTATAATATGGTCAAAAGCTTAATCTGGAGACGTAATCGTGCGTTCCATAAATGATTTGGGCAAGAATCTAAAGAGCGGGAGCTGGGGGGAACGTTCCCAAAACCCTAAGTGATTCTGAGGATTCCGACTCAGACTCGGATGGTTTTTTAACGGATGGCACAACTTAATCACGCTCTACCAAAGATGGTTCAGCAAATGACCAGAAATTTGAATTATCACTGCCAGGGAAGTCTTTGGGCTAAAACTTTCTAAATTAACTTAACTGTTAGCCACTGTCGGATCTAGGAGAGAGCAAGGGGGCCCTAGCTTCGGGCAGCAAAACTTAAGTGTATCGAAAGCCCAAATGCGGTTCTAAAAATGTGTCATGAACTCCCTAGGAGTCCAAAAAATTCTTAAAATTACGTTTTTCACCCTCTTATTGCAGAAAATTTCTGGAGAAGTGTTCCGACCCCCACTTCCTTTCCTAAGATCCCTATGTTTAGAAATGCATTTTAGTGCATAAATTCTAAACATTTCCAGAGAAAAGCCGCTTTTCTACCTCTTCTCTTAAATTAGCCAAATGTATCCTAAAATGACATTTTTGAAACTTCTATTTCAAAAAGATTGCAGTGCGGATTCCCCTTTTCCTTGCCTGACGTCGCCAACTTTGTGTATGTGTTTTTAAACGAAGGAGCCTTCGAATCTCCCAACCTTTTCCTTAACATCACCAACTATTACACGAATTGCATGGTAAGAGCCTAAAGATGGAAACATTTCTGGAGGGACCCCCGAACTCTCCTAAACAATCTAAGAATGCATCTTTTAGTTTTCAATTTTGAAATTATTAATGGAAGAGCAAGCACTACTTCCTCCAATATCTCAAAATATAGTCTAAAACTCCATTTTTAAAACTTCAGTTTAAAAAAGTTTCCCATGACAGCCTCCAAATCCCGGGCCTTCCAAAGTTATTAAAGATAGTCTAAAATTTATTTACAGACTTTAATTTAGAAAACTTTCTTGTGAAGGGCTGCCGAACTCACAGTTTCCCAAACGTTACTACAAAAGATGCCGTGAAATTAAAGTTAAACCGCGAAGAGATGGCGGGTCGATTGGAAACGGAAACGGACCACTTCATTTAAAAATAGGTTGGATTAGCGAGAAAGCACAACTTCACTGCTTACGCGTTCCAGCAGATCCAACCTATTTCAAAATGAAGTGGTCCGTTTCCGCTTCCAGTCGATCCACCATCTCTTTGCGGTTCAACTATACGTGTTTACGATTTCAGTTTTGAAAACTCTCCGAGGGATATCTCTACATTCTCCCTCTTATTTAAAGTCTGCAGATATGGCCTAGACCTGAACCTTTCGTTCTCAATGACTACTCAAAAATGACTTCACACAATGTCGCGAAAAATTTCAATGGAAACCCTGAAAGGTACCTTTCTCCTATCGTTTTCAAATAAAACCTAAAGTCACATTTTTAGGACAATTTCGAACACGCTTTAGAAGAGATGAACTTGATAACATTAAGGTTTCGCTCTATGTGACAGTCTACAATTGTACTTTTCAAACTTCAATGTTGAAAATTTTCCAGAGAGCGAGAGCCCCTACCAATTTACCGTTTCCATAACCTGACCAAAGATAGCAAAAAACGAGTTTTCCCTGCACAGAGCTTCTTCACTGCTCAAACTTAGAGAAATAATATAGTATTTGAGTAAAAGTTACACAATCAGCCCATAAATTAAAAAAAATTCCCTTTTTTGTCATTGAAAAATTCAAAGTGGCACGCGAAATATTTCTTTTCTCGAAAGTGGCACTTTTCCCAAAAAGGTTGGCCACCCCTGATATACAGAAAACATATTAACAACTATAGTTTTGCAACTATATTAGGACTTTACAGCTATATATTTTTACATCTACATTACACACACATAGTTGTTTAATTGTTATAAAAAGTTGTTGCTTGTAAATATCTAAAAAAAAATAATCTTCTCATAAAACCGGGTTTTTCTGTTATCTAGCATTTGTGCGTGCAGCATTCATTAAAGAATATTGAAATGGCTATCATAAGATTTATTTTATGCTTTTGAACTTTTTAACTTTAATTATTTTAATTGGTATTGTGATGGTTACAGGTGTTTGCTTTTTTCATAGTACCGATTCTTTTACACGGCTACAGTAATCAGGTCATACCGTTCTTTATGCGCTGAATATTATAAAGTTATACTTTCTTTAGTACTTAATTTAAATAATGTAGTAATTAATCAATTTCAAGCATGAATGATTCTTTTAATTAAGAATGAAAATCCTGTTGCAGAAGCACAACATATGAAGTGCATAAAGATACACAATATGGTGCATTCCGTATTTGCAGAGATTTATACTGCAATTGATTTTCCTAATTATGCAGTGGTGAACACAGTTATAATCTCAAAAAAATATTTCGATTTGTTTGAATTAAAACTTATTTCAGTTTAATTGTTTTCAAAAAAATAAAAAGAACGCTAGAAAAAAAATCTAAATTCAGGACGACTTATCAATTTAATTTTAAATTAAATAAATAAAACGTAATAAAAAATGAAAATTTGAACTTTATAGTATTACATAAAACCGGGAAGTATAAACTGTAAGGTAAAAATCCTGAATTACGGTAAATTTTTGCTCAAATAAGATAACATAAGCCAAAACAGGTACTTATGTTGCCATTCGTGATCGCTAGTTGCTTTATTTTTGAAAAGTATCGAAAAACATTAAATTACACTGCTTAAAAAAATATAAACACAAAAAGATTTAATTTTGCTTCAGTTATAACTCAATCATTTTTAAAGTAATTTTGATAAAGTGAAACTAACTAACTGACAAAATAACTCTAAATTTTTACTATAACTCATCAATTTGGTAAAACAATTAATGCAATTAAAAATGGGCAACTTCAATGTCTTATCATTGCATGAAACACGGATAGAACAATGAATTTTAAGCTAAACATTTCTGGATTGCAGTAAAACTGTGTCCGATGTAGTCAATTTAAACTTAAAACCATAATTAATGTTGCTATTAATGATCATTAGCCTTTTTATTTCATAAAATTTACAACAAACAATAAAAAAAGGAACTACAAAATACTGATTTTTGTACAGACTAAAAGTTTGATCGCAGTAGATTGCATCTTTAAGGAGTGGTATTAAACTTGGGAATCGGCAATTTCAATTAATGCTTACAAAAGCAGAAAATAGCTATTTTGTGTTGGGCTTAGCTGGTTTTGTTTTAAAAGTCGGCCCAAAAATAATTATTAGATAAGTCTTTGCTCTCTATCGAGTTTTCATAGTTTCAGTAGTTATTATTTATTTTATTTTTCAAGTAAGTTTGCTAGTAAAAAGGGTTTCAACTTTGGTTTTTTCACACACATACAAACACAAAATACATTCATACATTTCATATTTTCTTTGATAGATTTTTTATGTAAATAATTATTCGTCAAGGATAGACACAAGGGAAGAGCGATCGCCCCCATTGCCTCTCCCTTGAAGGACTCACCGCTTTTTTTTTATTTTTATTTATTTATTTTTTTTCAATATTGATGTTCAAAAAAAATGTATTTTTTACTACCTTTATATTTTATGACTTTACATATATCTAAAGTTGTTTACTTTCGATTAATTTCAAAAAGAAAAAATTGTAGATTTTTTTAAAAAACAATATTGAAAAAGTAACCTTTCAATATCAGGTTACAACTATTAAATAATATATTTTTTTGCCTTTTTGACCAAAATAATTTTATTCTGTTATTCATTTCAATGTTCCATCTCATTTGTGATCACTTGCCGTTGCAATTCACTTACATTTTCCTAAACCTACTTTCTTATTTATACAATCTATTCCACTCACATTTCTCTGATTATTCAGCTACTTGAATGACCACGTTGACTCTACGACACTAATTTCAGATTTACGAGAAGAATTTCATTATTTAAGAGAGTGTTCTGGGAGTATTAAAATAAGATTAAAAACACTCAGAGTTGCATAGAAGCAGAAGGAATTTTTCCGGCTAAACTCGAAACCTGATTATGAAGGGGAAATGGTAATAGTTTGCGCAACATGCATTATTAACTGAAGCTCGCAAGCAAAGAATAATTTGAATCAGATATCAAGAAAAGTTCCGTTCATGTAGTTATGAGTTATAAATTGTAGATAAATACATAATCAAAGATAATTAGCTCTGATTATTGCATATTTGAAATATTTAGCTCTTAGTATGTAACTTCCTATTTTTCTAAGACGAGTCAAATGTTCTGTGAGTTGTTTTGCTGTTGTAACACCAGTAGTAGTACCAAAACTAATACGAATCATCAAACAGCCATCTCTTTTGCTTTTTAAATACTCATAAAGAAAATACGTATATAATGCCGATTTTTATTATTAAATGTGTTTTCTTTTGACAGCTTTTTTTTTTCTTTTTTGCTCGTATGTCAGTGATTAAGTTTTCTTATCATATCTGTACCTCAGATGCAGACTAATGTAAGTTCAAAAATGACGTTTTTCATTTTATTAGTGTTCTATGTACAATCTTACTCTGCATCGACCAATGAGAACTTTATTCTATAAAAGAAATTCCTTCGCGAGTACTCAACGGCGTTAAAAGAGAGCGAGTTTCATCCTTTGTATGCATCAGACAAACGTTTTCGGGCTTTGCAGCAAAGTAACGAACATGGACTTGCCAGAGTCTGACTCTGGGCAATAGATATATGTAGAGGAGTTTAGAGTATTACGGAATAGTCGGGAAATGTGGAATATCAAGGTTTTGACTCTGTTCGGAGCCGATATCGCGTAGGAATGTCATGAACTGGTCTAAACGGACTGCCATAATACAGTACAGTGATATTTGACCGTTTGTTGTAGCTGCACCATTCGTGAGTGGAGAAAGTGTATCTTGTGATTTTCTGTAGCTCCTGCGAGGAAGTGTTTAGCTTGTTTTAATCTTGTAATACATATAGGACTTGAACATCAATATTATTTATAGCATTAACCAAAAGCATTTGCCTCTTGTTGTCGTTTTCCAGCCGATTTTTTTTTTCTTCATCAGTTTAAAGATTAATTTTCTGAGATGAAGTACCAGGCATTATGGGATACCAGGTGCTTCGCAGAAACCAATGTAACCAAGTTCTTTTAAGAGTCCCGATGTGATTGTTTCTGACGCATCCAAGTCAAGTTTTCGTCATAACCTCCCTTTCATTAACTACGGTATTAGGATTGAAAATATTTGTCTAATTTAAATGTAATGGGAGAAGGTTCGATTCCAAAACTGTCCCTGCCTGCCCCCTGAAGTTAACAAATCTTTTCCTACCCATTCACCTATTTCTGAAAAAAAAAAAAAAAAACTGAATTCAAACAGAGCTAGGGCAGCTGAATCTTGTTCTATAAGAACCTACTCTAGATATTAGAAAGAGTTAAAAAATCAAATGAGATACAATGTAACATCAGGAAGTGCCAAATCTTCGTAACAACATAATAAACCGATCGTTTAAAATTTTTGTAAGGTTTTATGCACCGCTTTATGTATCGTTTATTATTTTTTTGTTTTTTCATGACAAAGAAATAAAAAATATTTTTCTCCCCAGCAGCAGTTCATTACACAAAGCTATAATATGCAGTCATAGTAGTTTTGGGATTTTAATCCAAAAATTACATGAGCTATTTTTAGAAATGTAAATAGCGTTACATATTTACCCTCCTCGCACCAATTGATAGAAATGACGTAACGTCCTTCTTAAATAAATGCTTTTTTGAAAAATAAATTACATTTTGAAAAAAAATACTGCTTTCATTTCGGGAGAAAAAAATTATTAATGATTACTGATGAAACTCATGTTTTTTATTAAAAAAGTTTTTATGACTAATACAAAAAACTTCGCGAAAATACTAAGAATATTTATTTTATGAATAACGTTGCTCGTAACCTTCTAATTGGCAAAATGCAAAAACATATTTTTCAAAGAAAATTTGTTACGTAATACTCATATAATTAGGAAATAATACTGGGGAGTCATTTGTTTTGTTAACTTTATAATAGCGTGTATTTATACGAAATGTTTTGAAAATATACTCTCAGACAAAAAGTGAAAATGCTTCGTAAAAGTATACATGGTAAAGCAAGTATTGTGCATTTAATATAACATTAAAACACGTCATAAAATATATCAATTTCAATGGTGGAAAAACTACATTAGTTTAATGTAGTTATTTTATTAATGCATTTAAATTTAAAATGCCTTGAATGATGTACATGGAACTTTTCGCTGGTTAAAAACAAAAAGAAAAACTTCTGTTTCTGAGGGAAAGTGCTAGTTTGGTACTTTAGTTTAAAAGAATGTTAATAACAGAAACGGCATGCTAAAACTGTAATTTAAAATATGTATGTGCAGATTTCAATAGCGATAAAAATATAATATTAAAATTATTAAGTTAACTAGTTTTTTGTATTAAAATTAATAAAAATTTTCTCACTTTTCTTCAATAAGATTTATTCTACTTTAGTATTGTTCTAGAACATAGTTAAATACGATGTGAAATTTGATTCATATTTTCAAGGGGAAAAGTTGAAATAAAATATTATCCGATATTTTAATGTCATAAAAGTGACTGTCTTTGATCCTAATAAGGTCAAGAATTTTCGACCGATTTTACGAAATTTGCTGCAAAAATATTTTTAGATATCAAATGCATCTCAGAGCGATTTCTCTAAATTTCTATTTTACTGTTTTTGATATCAATCTGAAGAAGCAGTTTGCTACCGCTAGTGTGGCATAACATTAAGAAACGAAATAGGAGGATAAAGTATGAAAGATTTCGTCTGCTAAAATATCTTTAAATTTCTTCATGGGTTTGCGAATTGCATAAACAACTGAGCTCCTTTCTTAATAATTCAAAAAGCTCATAAAGTTGATCAAAAAGATAAAAATACTTAAAACATCTTAATGCTTAATAAAATTTTGCTTCTCTTTTTGTGGGCATGTGATGTGTATGATACTTTTCTCCTCTTTGTAGTGCTTTTAAATAACCTCTAATTTTCACAAAAAATAAAAATTTTGAATTAAATGGCTACTAATAATTGAAAAATAAATTAAAAAATAATAGCACTATTAGTTTAGAATGCTTGCCACAGCCTCCCTTCCATTTCATTTTTTATCTTCATGTTTAGGTTCACATGTTTAACAATGTGTAAAATATGTGATGCGTTATTGTAATTTTATTAACAAGAATATAAAAATTGGCTCAAAGATATAGGATAAAATTTTGGGAAAATTAAAAAAATGGAAAACATAAATATCCTCTCTAAAATAAATTATTACATATTTCTAAAACGGGAATCGTAAAAGAAAAAAACACAGTGATGGGGAAGTTTGTAGTATTAAAAATAATAATCCTGGTCATTAATCGGCTTGGAAGATTAATCGGTCAACTATCATTAGCCGGTTAATGGGCCGATTTGCTTATTGGTGCATCCCTACTCTTAATATAAAGAAATACATAAGTTTAAGGTTTCATATCAGACAATGTTTATTGACAAAATTGTTCTAACTATGTTCAGTAAGTAAGTATAATAATAGTTTAGGCGTTATTCTGTGAAACAAGAAATGTAAAGAAGACTTTTTAACAAGCTCAAAAATATTTTAGATTTAATTTAGTTATATTAACAATGTTTAAATTTATAATATTTTAACTGCCAGCGATTCAAGAGCTAATTTAACATTTAAAAACAAAACAATATGCCACTTTTCTGGGAAAAGTGGTAGTACTAAATCTTGGAAAGATCACTAAACAATCAAGTCACAAATGTGAAGTCCTGTTTAATCCGATGAAATATTTATTGCAAACTTCATTGAAATGAGTTTAATTAAAACGCTACTTCAAGGAAAAACCAAGTGTTTTCACTAAAGATCAATCCATTAATGTTGCCCATACAATATAAATATGAAGTCTAAAAGAATAAGTGAAAATAAGAGAATTAGTATACATGGTGCGTCCCAAAAGTAATGCGAAAAAATTCATAAAAAAACACTTACTGAAGATATTCATACAAAAAGTCAAAAATCCTCAAAATAGCACCCTCTTGCATTGATACACTTCTGAAGACGGTGTTTCCAACCCTGGAAGGCATCTTGGAAGGCTTGTTTTGGAATGTCCTTCAGAGCCGATGTGACATGAGCTTGAATGCTCTCAATCGAGCCCCAATGTTCACCTTTCATTGCTCCTTTCAACCTAGGAAATAGAAAAAAGTCCGCAGGAGCCAGGTCAGGACTGTAAGGAGGCTGGGGAACCAATGGGGTGTGAGCCCTGGCCAGGAAGTCGTTAATAATGAAAGCACTGTGACTCGGCGCATTATCGTGATGAAGTTTCCACGTGTCCTTGATGTCGTTTCGGCGACGGGCGACAGTCCTTTTCAGTCTTTTAAGCACTTCCAAGTAGAAAACTGAGTTAACTGTTGTCCCAGTCAGTACAAATTCGTGGTGCACAATACCTCTGACGTCAAAGAAAACAATGAGCATGGTTTTGATCCTGGACTTGCTCATGCGTGCTTTCTTGGGACGGGGAGAGAATGTGGTGTGCCACTCTGAACTCTGCCTTTTTGTAACAGGGTCATACTCAAAAATCCAGGACTCATCGCCGGTGATAACTACGTTCAAAAAATTAGGATCTTTTTCATACATTTCCAACATTTCTTGGCATCGGAGCACTCTCAGGTCTTTTTGTTCGTCGGTCAAAACTTTTGGAGCCAGTTTGGCACACACCTTTCTCATGTTCAAATCTTCTGTGACAATGCGATGGACTGTTGATTTTGTTAAGTTTAGAGTCTGTGCTGTCAATTGAAGGCGCAATCGTTTGTCAGGTCACATTTTCGTCGGCTCGTGAGGTTGACGGCCGCCCGCTGCGAGGTTCGTTCGTGATGTTCTCTCGACCATCCATGAATGACTTGTGCCATCGGAAAACTTGGGATTGGGACAAGCAATCAGTCCCAAAGACCTGCTGAATTAATTGAAACGTTTTGATGCCAGACTACCTAAGTTTAACACAAAACTTGATAGCGCACCGTTGCTCCTTCGAATTGTCCATTTTCTCGTGTCACATTTACTGAAAAAGGGGTTCACTATATCACACGTTCTGTCTCTCTGGCAGCTGACAACTAAAAAACACCTGGCGCAATTTGAAGCCTACACCCCCTACACCTGGCCCAGCTGGTTAGAACAGGCTGCGCTGTACCATTGCGCCAGAAAAAAATCATTCGCATTACTTTTGGGACGCACCATGTACAGGAATGAAAAGTGTTTTCTGAAGGATAAAACGAGATACTTTTGCAACTAACAGTATCAATTTTCTCGACTTTATTTATCACATGCTTCAAAATGTATCATATGTTCTTTTCAGGATTAAAAGTAATTATTTCTAAGGAAAAGATATTGTAGTTTAAAAATACAAAAGAAAATTACTTTCTCCATTAAATTAAATTTTCATACATCAGCAAATTCGGAATTCGAAAACAGAAAAGGCACAGATATCAAACACAAAAGCTCAGTATGCAAAAGTAAACCTTTGACTTTAATAACAACATATTAAATATTTCAAAAAAAAAAAAAGTATTTGAGCCAATCCAGAAAAGTAGAGAACAAGATCAGAAAAAACTATTATTCCCCATATACATTTGTCATATATAAAATACATAAAGAGAATAAAAAGTATAAATATTTTTTTTCTTTTATAACCCTAATTTAAAAATTATTATACACTGAAAAGTAAAATCATTGGAGTCATTTCTGTGTGAATAGGTTTCACATTTTTAATTTTTATTTTTCATGTCAATCTTGCAATATGTTTTTCTTACAAGCAACGCAGTTCAAAACAGCAGCTTGCATTTTCTCACTCCGTTAAAAAAAAAAAGAAAAAAAAAGAGAGATACTTTGGCTTCCTCTCAAAACCATGCTTGGTGTGCAGGGACGTCATTTCAAGTTTTTCCAGGGGGGGGGGGGGCAAAGGGTCCAAACACAATGCAATTTCATCGGAAAACAGCAAAAACAACGCCCCCTTACATGTTAATACATTGATTTCTCAAAGCCAGAGGGGGCAATTGACCCCCCTGCCCCGTTAAAGGGCCTGCTGGTGTGAGTAAAAGTTACTTTAACCTGAGTTTCAGCATGCTATCACATTAAATACTATTTTAAATAGTTATTTACATTCTTAATTAGCTCTAAGACTTAATTAGCGTTCTAAAGAATAAGCTGCTGTGGGTGTAACATTCAGTTTTCATTACTCTCTAAATGGCAGTTCAATCAGGACAACTATATATTTCCTGTAAAAATGTCTTTCATATACTTTCGAATTCGTATCAGATGGCACACACAAATACGTTTTTCTTTAAGTTAATATACAAGGAGCAATTTAATGAATACCTAACTGACATTCTCAAAGAAAATGCTAATTGTTTTGCATTATTAAAATTAAAATTCCGGCTTGGCTGCAAGTATGAAACTATAAATTGCTCTTACTAAATATTTAACTTCATGCAAAAAAAAATGTAACAGAGACATTAAATGATAATACTACATTAAATTAAATTAGATAGTAAATAATGGTAAGTATTGACACATTTTAAAAATGAAATATTTCTTTGTAGGACAATTTTAATTTTATAGCAAATTTACCGAGAAATAAGCGTTCTATTAGTATTTGAAACAAAGTTAACCTGATAACCAGAAATATCGTGGTTATACCTTTCGTCATGAATTAGATTCAATATTTCATTATTAAAAGGTAAAAGTACGTAAAATTGGTAAAATTTGTGCCATTTCTTAAATGTACTAAAACTCTATCAATACTTATAACAGCATAAAATGATAACTAACTAATTTTGGCTCATCAAACTAATTTATACTGAATATTTTCTTGTTTTTCCAGTCTATTAAATACATTCTAGTATCAGGATAGCTTTTATGAAATCAGACTATCATAAACATGTGGGCGGGGGAGAGGGGCAGAAGAGTTTTGTTTGGAAAAAGGGGGAAGCAGGTATAAAATGTGTGGAAACCCCTGCTTGAACCGAATCTCATAGAAGTTGGGAGAAAATAACTATTTTTGTAAATTAGAAAGTCTGTTAACACCCGAACAGCTTCCAAAAGACAATACTTTTCTTTTCAGAAATTCAAAATGGTTCTCTTAAAGCTCTACGTATTAAAAACAAAAAAAAAAAAGAACAAAAGTTCCTTCTTGACTTCATGATGATCTCGTTGACTTGAAATATTCTTATGACGTTAAGATAGTTTTAGATAAAAATTGAAAACTGAAATCAAGACTGTTGCAAAACTTCCTTGGTCTTTAAACTTGATGTATCAATATAACACATGCACAAAACAATAAGATTAACTAGAGCAAAATTCCGAAACCAGTTTTTAGATTTTTCAAAATTTCATAATTTATTTTTTGTTTGTTTTGTGTAATATCTCTTTAATAACAAGAAACTTTTATGTTTCAGTGCAAGACGGTATCTTTAAAAGATTTTAACGCTATTTAAAAATTAAGAAATAAAAAAAAAACCTTTGCTTAAACTACTTTAATATTACTGGTTATTTATTGGTAGCTATTATTAGTGGCAACAGCTCTTGCTGAAGATATTTACCTTAAAAATCTTCAAAGTCGTAAAAATGTAAGACTCGCATTTCAGAAAACGAACTTTTTTCAACCCTTTTAACCTTAAAAAGATCAATGCCGAGAAGTGGTGTACTCTTTCTTTGATGCAGTTCAACATTTCAAAACGCGCTAATTAGACACTTCAAAACTTCCTCGAGAAACATTTCAAGAAAAGAGAGGCAGTAAACCGAAGACCGCAAAATAATATATCGAGCTTCATTTACTGAAATAAAGGGTCCCTTATTTACCGTGATATTGCTCTTTATTACAATTGTACCTCGAGGGGTGTTTGGTTACCAAGCGTTTCTGCTCGGGAAAAGGAAAGTGGCCGCGGGGCATAATTATTGGATCATTATTCGATGGGGAAAGAAAAGCGAGAGTTGTTTCTGAAAAATGACTCGCCGTCCTCTCTAGTCTCAAGGAATCTTGAGGAGCGGGAAAGGATTGGCTGAAAACTTAAGATTTTCAAGTGGCATCGAGATCGCGCAGAGCAACTTGTCATCACAGGAGATGACGACGTAAATGCATAGCTATACGCGCCTCTTGGACGCAATGCATTTCTCGGATTTTCTAATGCTCTTTGGGAATATTATTTATGATACTGCTTCAAAGTTTTGATTCGCAAATCAAATCTGTAATTTATTTCTGCCTTTTTTTTTTTTTTGGTTTCTCTCTATATATCTTAATTTCTTTTTTTTCCTTTAAATTTTAAATGAATGATAATTTTTTTTATCAGCAAGCAAACAAAGCACGATTCTATATTCAACAGGCAAATACTATTTTTAATATATTTTGGATAGATAAAAGTAATTGACTTGAATCTTTTTTAATAATCATTTCTATTTTTATTTAATTTCGAAAGTTCAAAGTACAGATCTGTATTTCAGACATGCATAAGAAAATTTAACATCTCATGTGCAAATTCAAATGCCGAAATTAAGCGTAGACATTTATTATAAATGATTCATAATTAGTAATATTACTACTTCTAGTATTTATTTGTCTTTTTATTTACACACACACACACTTATAATAAAGTAAAGAATAATTCTTGAACAATTACGAAAGAACTCTAAATCCCATTAAAAGTTATGGAGTAACACGATGAATACTTTAAAGTTCGAATGTCACTTTTTGCGAGAACATTCGCAATGTGAACAGAAAAATGTGTTTTTATTTCCAACATTTTAGACTCTCCAAAGTTTTGTGAATTTTACCAACGTACAGTAGATACTGCTCCACGTCCAGAAGTTAATTAGTAGATATTGTTTAAAACACAGCGCGATTTCGAACTTTAATAAAAAAAATACCAAGAACAGAAAGTAGAACATAAGAAAATAAGTTAGATTGCAATTTATGTGTAATGAACTTCATATCTATATTTTTTATTCGTATGAAACAGAACCCATTAGAAACACCATCCCATGCCTCAAAAGAAAAAACAATGACGTCATAGAACAGTCACATTTTTGAACAACATGTTCAAAATGGACATGGAAAACTTTCACTGTGACTTGGTTTCTCCGCATAGATTTTTAAGTAATAATAATTAGTCATTATTATTATTATTATTATTATTATTATTATTATTATTATTATTATTATTATTATTATTATTATTATTATTATTATTATTATTATTATTATTATTATTATTATTATTATTATTATTATTATTATTATTATTATTATTATTATTATTATTATCCGTTATTAAGTTATAAACTTTTCTAAAAAATCAAGGATCGTACTATTTGTGTAAAAAGCAATTTAGGTAACTCTCCACTATAATTCGATTCAAATTGATCATTCCAAACTTACTGAAAAACCTTCTAATTTCTTAAAATAGCGTACAATTATTAAAACCAAAAAAGAGCGAAGTCACGAAACTTAAAAAAAAACTTGGAAGATAAGTATTAAAGTCATTCATGGAGCTGATTAGTTTTTTTTTTTTTTTTAAATAAGTAAACCTTCTTAAAAATTAAAATCCGAATTAATTAAACTGTTGTGCATAATTGTTATGAACTAGAATGAGTTGTATTATTTAATGTATTAGGAACTACTAATAGCATCTAAAAAGCTATTGGAATGCTTGAGTTCTAAGTCAAATTATTAGATTTTTTTTCAGATTTTCATTTTAAAAATTACAGCCCTGAATTTAAATTTTTAAAGCAAAGAAAAATGTGCATTGAATATTGTCGTTTGTTTGCATCAACTAAATAAACAGAACATAAAACTGCTGAAAACCTTCCTATTCCTGCTTTACGTACTTTTACAGTTATCGACACTGGTACTTGAATCTTTTGATTGATCAGAAACATACTAAGAAGAATCCAAAGAGACAAGTTTAGAATTAATGTTCCCGAACATGCACCGTTCATTATTTAAAGAGCTAATCACGATGAAAGCTCCGAGTTTTTGAGATTGCCTCACAAGCAAGCACTGATTTTGGGACAGATTGGTACGGAGTAACTCTTTTAATTAATGAAGTCAAGAAAGTTTTTCGCCACATTACTTTTCGTACAAGCGTTTCAAATGCTAGTTTTCAAATCACATGAAAGTTTCCAAATATGAAATTTGATGCAATGTGGAAACAGTTTATGGATTAAAGGATTTCTTCTGAAATTTTAACAAAAAACTTATTTTCTGTTTTAGTGAATCATTAATATTTTTAAAATTATTTCTCCGTTATTTTTATAAGTCCGAATTTTTCTCATTTTTCTCCGATTTAATTCAAATTCAGTTTAAAACATCTTCACAGTACGTTTGTTAATATTTTAAATGCATTACGGATTACATATGGATTTGCTATTCTGCTATATAATTTCTGCTATATAAGAAAAATATGATTTGTATTTGTTACGCGTTACAGTTAGTTTTGATGGAAGTTTAATGGTTAAAAGCAGATGCCACGAAGTTAATGTCAGCAAGATTCAGTGCCTATTTTGAATATTATTTTAATAGAGGATATGACATGACTGGTCGTTTCGTAAGATTCATTAAATCCTGAAAAGTGTCTATATCTTGCGTTTTAGATTTAATGCTATGCATTTTTAATTTTCTCCAGTTAAATTGTTTAATTAAGTTTAAAAAACTAAACTGCTCAACTAACGTATTATGCCTATTTTGTTTTCAGATTCAATCAAATTTATGAAACAATTTGTGTTATATTTTGTTAAATAAAATGCAAAATTCTTTCGAAAGCAAACCATCATCTCTGATGCTAAAAAAATAAAATAAATAAAATAAAAATAATAATAAAAAAAACTCTTAAATATTTAAATAAGCTCCCCCCCCCCCAATACATTTTATCGTTATAATTTATTTCCTTAAATACGTGGTTTTTCCAATAATTTTAAAATAAATTAATTTGCTGTACTGGCATAGAAGTCATAACAGCAGCATTTACTTTTAATGAACGCCTGTTTCTCAAGCAAAATACTCTTGCGTAACTTTTTCCCACGATTAAACTGAAACGAAACTGAATAATTTTGTTGTGAAACATCATAAGAAATATTTAATGAGGCACGAAATTCCACAAATTATCGTTTATGCGAAAGGTATTATAAAAGGTAGAAAACTATTAATATAAAAAGTCGGAAACATGTCAAACACAATATTAATTGGCTAAATAAGAACGCAAGGTTTTTTTAATAACCATTTATGTATTTTAGTAAAAATGTTTTCACAAAATATAATTTAACATTGCAATATTCATGGGAATAAACTTAGAATATCAAAATACAAGCAGCTCAAAAGCGTAAAGACGCATTTCAAGTTAAAATTAATAAACAAGTATATCTATAGAAATTTAAATAAAAATTGCTTTGACGTAAACAATAGTCAGTGATGACTCGTCCATGATATGCATTGGAATTCGAAAGTGCGAAACAAATAAGCGGTAGTACACAAAATAAAAGAAAAGTGGGGGCAACAGTTTTATTTAATTTTAGCAGCACTTTATCAATCTTTCTAAGTTGAACATATCTACTGATGTATTATGCTTTATTATTAATTTAATCAAAGGAGTTTTCGTTGAGCAGATTTATTTTCAATGACGTAAATTGTTTCCAAATTTCATTATTTGAAAGAGGGAAATTATTAAGTACATACGTAAAACGTTGAGCTCAAGAGGGAAGTTATTAAGCAGCAATTACTCTTCCAGTGCAACAAGAATGAACTTGAAAAAAAATAAATAAATTCATTCAGTAAGGTCAGTACTCCAAAAAAGGCCTTCCTAACGTTTATGGCCTAATATCTCGCTCATTTCAATTATTTCCAACTTTTGAAACAGTCATCTGAAGTCTAATAAAAAATTAGAGAAACATACTAAATGTGAAAATTGAAGTCTCAATTATGTTTTTCAGCAGCCATGTTTCTCCAAATCAGAACATGGGACTCTAATAAATCCAACTCTGAAAAAGCACCAAAAAGCACTATCAAACTGAAAAAAAAAATTGTAAAATTCTTTATTGTCAAACTAGAAACATATTAAACCACATTTGATGAGCTCAGAAACACTAACAAAATTTTTATATTTACTTAAATGGAAGGAAGAAAACAAATTATCACATTTTAGGTATTGATAAGTCGTTATTTTCTGTGTTTTGGTTACTTTCACGCAAAGTTTGCTCACATACAGGGTGTCCACTCCTATCGTGGACCAATAGCTAATTTCTAAACCGTTAGAGATACGCATATCGTTCATTTAGGAAAAAATCTCCAAATTACGAAAGAAATTTTGGGTCTATTCAATGTTTTTCAAAAAATCAAATTTTGAAAGAGTTACGAAATTTAAATTTTTATACAGCCCCCCAGTCCTATCAATCATATTTAGTAAAACATTCTTGACACTGTAACGTTTAAAACTAAAAAAAAATCACTTTTCTACCACAAAAATTGACCGAGTTATGACGTTTTGAAAAATCAAGATTTTGCATTATTTCATGACGTCATCGAGAGATCACTAGAGGGACCGTATGCGAAATCCTTCAAAATCTTGATTTTTCAAAACGTCATAACTCGGTCAATTTTTATGGTAGAACAGTGATTTTTTTTTAGTTTTAAACGTTACAGTGTCAAGAATGTTTTACTAAATATGATTGATAGGACTGGGGGGCTGTATAAAAATTTAAATTTTGTAACTCTTTCAAAATTTGAATTTTTGAAAAATATTGAATAGACCCAAAATTCCTTTCTTAATTTGGAGATTTTTTCCTAAATGAACTATATGCGTATCTCTAACGGTTTAGAAATTAGCTATTGGTCCACGATAGGAGTGGACACCCTGTATATTCAGCATATGTAGCACAATATTATAATATTAACCCGACCCTTTATGTCCAAATAAGGGCATTGGGGTCCTAATAATTCCTTTCTGGTTTATCAAATCATATTGAAAATTTACTGTAGAAACAACATTTTAATATTACAATCTTGATTATTGTTACTATTAGTTTCTTTTTTTTTAATTGGAATTCTTCAACTACATAACTTAGTCTTGAGGGTCATTAAAAAACTAATTTTTACGCTCGTAAACTACATTTATATAACCATTAAGACCCAACAATTACTCTATAAAGATCAGGAACACTTGAGACAATGCATTTTTATGCACATGCATTGTTACCTGATGATAACAAACTGAATGTTGATAACACTATATCATCATGTAAACAATTTTTCGTTTGAGCAAATGTTTGTTAGACTGCATCACAAATTTGGGTAATGGCCTTTTGGTTTACATGTTTTTTTTTTGGCACATACACTTCATTAGGTTTCTTTTGATGATTTTAATCACACTAACATTAATTTTAAAGTACATTGAAACAACTCCTCTTGATGTTGTAGACAATTACATTTATTTTAAGAAAATAAAAATATGGACCCTATATTTGCAGGCGAAAAAATTAGCTCAAATTAAAATAAATAGCTCAAAAAATTAAAATTATCTTCAAATAAGTATGAAACAAAAGGAAAAGTTGACTTTTACAATTATACGTAAACATGTTAAATAGTTCTCATGTAAAAAATTGACATTTTTTTAGTTGAGGTCCTGTTACATAAGAAATATAGCTAGTCACATGAAAACTATTTGAAACTCCACAAATTATGATCTTTACTTCAGAACTTGCCACACTGTTTACTTGTCAAAACTTTGTATACACCTGCATAGACAAAGATAATAGCATAGCACCCCCAGACAATGTTCTTCTAAATCTCACTGCTGAAGCTGAAGACATAGTTGTTGAAATTTACTTATTTTGTACAATGTATTTGATTTTTAAATGATATTACTGCAGAAAAGCCAAAAAATAGGATTTGCAGCGGTAATTAATTAAAATTTACAAAAGCAATCATGCATCTTTTTCTCATTCCAGCACAGTAATAAACACGTCTGCGAACGAAAGATCGAAATACATGCCTCTAGTAATTTTTACAGAGAAACGTTTCCTGAGCACCCACTTATTTCAATTGTAGCAGAATCCGGAGAACTCGCGTTGCGAAATATTTATGAGAACGCACGTCGTTTAGAGCTCCCTCTTACTAATGAATCGCACAAAATTAATTATAAAAATCCGAGTCGCATTTCCTGGCATTGAGGAAGCAATTTTATGCCTGTCTCCGTTTCTCAAATTTGGCGCTATGGCATGCAATAAATAAAGTTGCTACATAAATATGTAAACTAAATTTTGAATATTTAATGGAGGCTTTTGGGTGCAATAACTTGAAACATTGCCGCTCATAATGTAGCCACTGACGAAACGTTTCAGCAATTACGTTATCTCGTGTTTCTTTGATTGAACACACTGAGTGTAATAAATAAATACCTTTGTACACAAACATAATAACATAAGTATAACGTTGTTAACAGCACAAATGCGCAGGAATACTGCAGACACATGTTTCGGCGTTAAAAGGAAAGCCTTTCTCAATGCAAAAAATTGTGAGCTTATGGATGCACAGACATCCGGCAATAGCAACGGGAATAGATGAGAAAAGCTTAAACAAAGCGAATTATCCGAATAAATATTGGTTCTTTATTCGCTTACATTTTCTTATTGGTGTTCGGATAATTCGCTTTGTTTGTTTTTTAAGCCGTTCGTTTGTTCCCGTTGCTTTTGTCGGATGTATGTGCATCAATAAGCTCACATTTTTTTTTTTTGCTTTGAAAAAGGCGTTCCTCGTAATGCGGAAACACTGAGCGTGTTGAATAAAAGTGGTAGGAATGATGCAAAGAATAAGAATTCAAAAATTTTTACCCCCAGTATGATTTATATATAATTTTAAAGCATTATCCCTGTGTTTATTTGTATCTTTGACAAATTGTAGTGCCTCAGTTTAAATAACAGAACTGCAATTCGCTTTGAAATGGCAGATCTAATCCTATATTTAAAATTTATAACTCGTAATTGAGAGTAAGATCCTTTTTTCTGACTCTGGTAACTGGAAGACTATTTGCATAAATATTTAAAAAGGTTTATTTTACATATAATTAGCTCGATTTTATATTTTAAGACCGGCTCGGTCTTAAATTTTATTTTGAGACTGCTTCAAAACTTTAGATCTGCTTTTATAATAACGTTGATCAATAAGTTTATTTGCACTTAACTTACTGGTTGAAACGTCAAAATTCACATAAGAAGTGATGTCCTCGAAAGAGCAGTGGCATTGAGCAATGTTCCATCATGAAAAAAAAATAAGTTCGGCTGACCAGATGGCTGACAATTTCATTGGCATGATCAACAGAACAATACACACATGTTCTCGAAAAATAAGCAGTTAATGTTTCCTTTATGGTATGAGCCGAACTTGAACGAGGAGGAAAATCTGGTATAGAATTTATAAACAATCCTTTGAGTGCTTACAAGACTACCAAGAGCAACTTGAAGATTATTTTCTTCCAAATGCTCATTACACAATGAGAAATGCTAAATTTGAGTAGAATGCATTAGCATCCGTTAGAAGTTTACGGTTTCAATTTCTAGATTAGCAAGCGGCCACATGAAGAGTCTCTCATTCATTGAGGGCAGGAAAGTCTTCGACGTCTGCTCTAAATGCAATACCCAGCAGGCTTCTCCAGAGCACATCCTGGACTGTCTAGGACTTTGCAAAGAAGATATCTTTGATTCACCTCTTCTTGTCCTCGATTTCCTCCGGGTCAATGGTCTGTTGGACCTTGTCTGACTTCGTCAGACATTTGGAGGATTAGTCTCAACTCAACTCAGAAGTTTACGGTATTGGAAATATATGCATTTGTGCGTGCTGTTAGTGGCAATTTTGAATAAGTGTACACTTTAAAATAAGTAAATCGTTGCCTAAGAAAACCAGTTGGATACCTTAACTGTTGTTTCAAGATGTCGTACTGTTGCTGCACGAAGACGACGCGACTTAAAATGCGTCTAAGAATGAAAGCTTTTTTTATGTTCTCCGAGAAGTTATCATATCGAAAACATAGGGTGATCCTAAACTGCTATAGCAAAATCAGAGGGGTAATAGTACGACTGCTGGGCTGGCACTACACTGTAAGCGCAGATAATAGTATTTTTTGCGTTCTTCCTGCTCTCCCATTCTGACCTGATTTCTCCTAAAAATAACAGTTACTGAAAAAGATTTTTTATACTTTTATTCTAAATGTAATTTTTTACTTATGCTTTGGGACTGATTATTTGTGACACTTCTGTGCATAAAATGTAAGTTCAAAAAAGTTTTATAATGTTTATTTTATTAGTTTATTTATCTTCTCTTAATAGCGTTAAGTATTTAATTAAAAAAATCAAGCTCGAAGTTTTAGTTAAAAGGTAAATAAATACAAAGAGCAAATGTGTAATTTTTCTCTGATTTTTTTAATATCTCGGATAGGTGTACTTACAATTTTTTTTAATTATTTTACTTACCCTTCTTTTGGAACGATAAATATAAACTTCTTACTTTTAATGCATATTGGTCCACCAATTGCATTTCTCAAAATAATCTATATAATCCATAAAAATAATCCATATTATCACTGAGCTTCACTTCTGACACTCTGGTTAAAAAGTGACTCTGTGGTGTCGTAATTGAGGGTACAGTTTAATTTATTTCTGGAAAATTAATTCTCTATGAAAAATAGCAATCTAATATGTATAACTTCTAATACGCACTATACTATAAGTACATATAGGTACTATAAGTACACGCACACATTTTTTTTTCTTTTTTTGAAAATAAAGTACTACACCACGGAGAGTGATTACTCGTGGACTGCCGAATAAAATAAATACAGAGATGTGACGCGTGGCTCATTGTTACCTGCTATCTCCTCTCAAGGTTTATAGATTTTATTTTACGATATTTTTAACTCCGTGAAAAATTTCTCTCGGAAGGAAAGAACATATAAAAATTTGATTTTTCCTCCCTCATCCCGGAAACTTCGGAAGAGTCCCGGCGAAAAGAATGAGACGCAACATTGTGTATTATGACAAATCAGAAACGCTCCAGTAATCAAAGCCGGGAGCACGAAACAGTGATAAAGTCCTTTTTGGCCAGTAAATCTCCAAGCAAGTAAAGGTAGGCGCCTTTCCAATCAGGAGAGTGTGGGCTGTAAACCACATCAAGCTATATCCGGAGCCGGCTGCCATTAGATCTCCCTTGCCGGGGTTATTGGCAACCAAGATGCTGTCACCATCCAATATAACGCTCTCCCAGGCCGCAAGCCGGGGCTATTTCCTTCAATTACTTGCCCGTGACTCGCGGTTTTCTTTCCAGGCATCTGGTCCATGGTCCCGGGGACGTGATTCCTGTACTCCCCCGGGAGCTCTCCGCTCAACACCGGGATTACAGGCAACTATTAACAGCACGTCTCTCAAGCGCGTCCTCTCATAGGCACTTACCCAGGGAAAACCGGGAGGTTTTTAAGATTACTGGGGAGAGGGGGATGTCTTCGTTTCTGTCGCGGATGACAACACTTTTAGTTTTATTGAATCGCATTAGGCTGGCGTAAAATTTTATTCAATTTAATATGGGCTTCTGGATGCACAGCTCTGTGCGTGATCTAGGTTGTCCGGTAATAATACACTTGGTCACCATTCTGATGCATTTCGTCAGCTGCCTGAATGGGTCATTTGAATTGTCAATTAAGTGTACTAGACTAAACCATCAACTCCCGTGTTTGTAAGAAAGAGCAATGAAAAACAGTTTTACTTTAATTAATACGCTAATGCTTAGGATAGAATACACATTGATTTATAACGCTATTGCTTAGGACGGAATGCACCATGTAAGTTTAATTAAATTATGCACGTATAATTTTTATTTCTTTTTTGACTTCTAATATGGTGTAAAATCAGACTTTCAATGAAATTATTATTTACGGAACCATTATGCTTCCCCTTCATTTTGTAGAAATTGTTACTTTACATGTACTATAGCTTTTTTGTTACAGTATTTATCTCGTCGCGATAATTTTATTCAGTAATACTTGTTAATATTCGCAGATTATTTTAAGACACATGTTCTTTTTCTTACCAAACATGGAAGTTACTACCGTTTGGAATATAGAAGTTCATAAAAAAGGAATCATAAGTATTCACAATAAATTATGTTTTTGATTTACTAAATTAACATAGTGATAGTCTTTCAAGAAATATGCATTGAATTGTTTGTGGTAGCACTCTTCAGTGGTTGGTCGGTATTTGGCGTCGGAAAAGGTGAACATTTGGTGATATCATGTCAAATTAGTACGAAATCCTGCTGTAACAAAATAAAATTGACTATTGGGCACCAGTTTTAATTGTATAGATTATAATTGATGTCTAAAGCACTTAAAGTTATAGAAGAAGGAAACAGGGTGGAAAGCCTTTCCCTAAATATTCCCAATCCTTTTTCTCAACTTCGGAAAGACGTTAAGTCCAAAAATATCTGCGGGAAGTAGACCAACAGACAGACGCTTATATATATATATATATATATATATATATATATATATATATATATATATATATATATATATATATATATATATATATATATATATATATATATATATATATATATATATATATATATATATATATATATATATATTGAAACTTAAAATGTGAAAATATATTAGCGATATATTTTTCTACTGATCAGAAAGGTAAATTAAAGCCTAGTGTCATGTCGATACCGAAAATTCTTAGTTTTGGGCCATTCCATGAAAAGTGAAACCAATTGGTCAAAAATTCATATTGAAGTTATGTTGCTATGTTATACATCATTTTAAAGCTTAAGATGTACATTTTAAGAATCCTGCATTGGTTTTTTGGTGAGAGTTAGAATAATACTTGTTTTCTTAGTTGGAAGTACGATATTCACGAACTTGTAAAAATCAGAAAAAAGGACACATTTTCAAATGCATATTTCCCATCGAAAAATAAAAACAAAAATAACTACTTGTAGCACAATTTTAACTACTAAGACGGTACTATAATAATATGCATTCATTAATTTCTTTTGAATTGATCCAAATGGTGTAATTGAAGTTTGAAAAAAAGAAGTTTGATGTTACATCTGTAACAAAAAAGAAGCAAAAGTTGTCATTACGTCCTAAAAAATCAAAATTAAAAAAAACCCTTAATGGTCCTTTTGGCAAATTCTTAGAGTAATTGCCCACCATAGTTAAAAATATTACAACTGATTTAGTTTTTAAATTAATGCTGTTACAGACGTAACATTTCGGACATAACAAATGGCTCTATATTACGTCCGTAGCAAAAGTAAATTTCCAATTAAATAGGTAAAAAGCACAGGATGAGAAATACATGTATATAGCATAATAAGGCACGAGTACTAAAGTTTCTGGTATTCTGATTTTGAAATTTTTAATTATGTCGGAATGTAATTGAAATTTATTTCTTAAGATTAATAAAATACACATATGGTATAACTGATTATAATTTATTCCTCAACTGGCATTTTTTCGCTACGTCACATGGAAAGGGAGCTGTGGATGGAGTTGGGGGTATGGTCAAGCACCAGGTTTGGCAGAGAGTAAAGATCTAGAACAGCATTTGTCAACAGCTTTCCTTTTTTCACAGCTTTCCTTTTTTCAGTGTGCAAATTCCATTGCAGAAAAAGTTAAAATTATGTATATGCCCCAGAAAAATGTCTTAAAGCTGACGCCAAAATTGGAAGAACGGTGGGCTAACATCGCGAATTTGCCAAAAGCCGACAGAACAGAATACGAAAATGCCGTTCGAATTTCGAGAACGTCAGACGAAATAGGACACATTTTTTCATTCAAAAAAATTATCAAAATTGACCAACTGTCACCAAGAAGGTTAAATTTTAGTTTGGTACTAGTATTCTGCTATATTATCCAACATTTTCAAATTTTTAAGTTCTCCTGAGACCAACCACTGATTCCAGGAAGTAATTTACTTTTCCCGATTTTTTTATGAAGCAGCCCCATTATGCATTAATTTTAAGAATACAAATAAATAAATTTGTGTGAAGGCCCTTCTAAACTTTTTTTGTGTCAATCTTTCTTGGAAATAATTGTCTTAAGATGCATTAATTTATTGTTACATATTGACATATCGGCATATGCTCTCAACTCCCCCAGACTTACCCAAATTTTCTAAAACTGTTGCAGTATAACTTAAAATATTCAAATAATGTGTTAATTAATGCTACTGTATTGTTTTAGCACAAAAATCTTTGTTTATTCCTGCTTTAAAATACTGTTTTCTACTTTTAAATCAGATATGTTACGTCTGTAACACCACTTTGTTTCGTCCGTAACAAGTTTATGAATTTTTTTCACAAATTCGGCAGTCAAAATCCACACAATCTTTATGGTTTTAGAAAGCTTGAAGTCTCTAGAACACGTATTTAAAAAAAAAAGTTCAAAATTTCCGTATAATTCAGAGGAATATTGTAAGTTGTATGACATAGTCGAGTTTTTGCTGTTTTGTGAATTACGTCTGTAACAGGCAGTTTTTAATTTCTGTATTTTTTTGTAATTAAGCAATCTGCACGCAAATTTAATGTAGCATAAACATCATCAAGTTACACCACAGGAAAAAAAAATGAAGAGTTTCATCAGCCCAAACCAGAATTATTTGTGTTCAAAGTCTGCGATTGTTACGTCTGTAACGATGGAATTGCCCTTTTGTATTACAAAAAACTTTCGTATAGTAATTCCAATAATTTTTAAGAGTACGTTTCGTCTTAGCTGATATAGTAAGTCGGGAGTCCCACCTAGGAGGAAACAGTTATGAGAACTGTTGTGTTAATGAAAAATTAAAAATAATGCCTACACAGCATAAAATAAACTGTTGTTTTTACAGTATAATACTGAAAACAGAGGTGTCAGTTTAAAACTAAAACGCACAGTAATAAACTTCAAAGCCTACAGTAGTAAAATTTTACAATTTACTACTGTAAAACTAGCAATTTTACAGTTTATTACTGTAAAATTAGCAATTTTACGATTTCTTACTATATAATTACTATAAAATTAGCTGCATTAGACTGTTAAAAAACAACATTTATTTTTTCAGTGCAGTACTTTTCTTAATGTAGGTCTAGATGCTTTGTTAAATCGATCAGCACTAACAAAAACGTAAAAAAAAGGATTTTTTTTTTCTAAAAAACACAATAAAGTAGGTAGCAAGATGTTCATTGTTCTGCTTACATTAATGAAACTAATTTACCTTTTGCACACATATACATTTTGAAAATACATAAAACTTTAAATATTTTATTACATATTAATTGGTTGTATTGTATTTTTGACGAAATAATTGCTTGTTTAAAATGTTTTTCCTAGGGGGGGAAACGAAAGTAAAGTTACTCTCCAACAAAAATAAAGTATAAAAGTAGCAGATGTTTCTATCAGCTATTATTTCAAATCAATTTTGTGTTGCATTAAATTATTGGATGTTTCTGTTCTTTGCTACCCAAAGTTATGCTTGATATTTTCTAATAGTATGCAGGCATATTATTCCATCATTTCCCCCACATAAGTTATTACTAATAAAGTCCTCCTTTAAGGATCTTTTATAAAACATGTTTTTGCGATAAAACTGTACAAACGTGTTCCACAGAACTTTTATTTTCCGTAGAAAACGAAACGGAGTGACATTTAACTACAGGAAAAGCAAACATTTTAAAAAGAGCTATCAGCCATTCCTCCTTGTCCGCTCTAGGCAAATTCGCATTTCTTTGTTAGCTTAAAATCAAATGCAGTAAAAGTGACAAGTTCTGGAGTACTTTTGTTTCCGGGGTCTTTACCAGCATATATTTCCTGAACTCTCTAAATAATGCTTTTTCTTTCCTGCCAAGAAGCTTTTTTACGATTCTTGATTGAGGCAAAATGTCCATGTTCTAAAAGCTTGGACGCCCACTAGAGTCTAGATGAACTTAAGTGATATCAGAAAAGTCGTTAGAATAGTTTCTTCTTTTCAAAAACTGTTTCTGATACAAGAATTTCTTAATTCATGGTTAGATTGTTTATGGCTTTCTGGCATATTTTTTTTTCATTTTTGAGGTTATATTGTTATTATTGGACGACAGCGTATCATTCATTCAAAAACCCAAAAGCTTTTGATGTTAGTTATTTTTTAAACAAAAGAAAACAAGAAAAATTGAGATAAAGCAAGTTTAAACCAACTTAACGTTTTTAGTTGTGCACTGTAAAAAATGAATTTTGTTCTTATAGTATAACACAGCTAATTTTATGGTAATAAACTGTAAAAATTTCTAATTTTACAGTTATAAACTGTTAAATTTCTAATTTTACAGTACTAAACTGTAAAATTGCTAATTTTACAGTTTATTACCGTGCATTTTACAGTTTAAACTGGAATCTCTGCTACCAATATTATACTGTTGTTTTGCAGTATAACACAGATAAATTTCATGCCAATGAGCTAAAATTTCTAACTTTATAGTAAGAAACTGTAAAATTGCCAGTTTTACAGTTTATTACTGTGCATTTTACAGTTTTAAATTGGAACCTAGGCTGCCAGTATTATACTGTAAAAACATCAGTCAATTTTTTGCAAGGTGTTTCAATGGAAGTAACAAACAAACAATAAGTATTATTTCTCACAATAAAATTGGTAACCCAGATTTTCCAGCCATTCCAACTTTAAGAGCTTGCCGTGAATCGGAAAATTTCTTGTTTAGTATTTTAACTTTACAAAAATAATTTATCGGTAATTGTCGGAAAAAACTAAAGCTAGCATTTGGAAAAATAAATTAAATTTAACGACCATTTGCCTGTATATCAAATCGGTACTTACAACTTATTTTGTAGATGGAGTGTGTTATTAAAATAGCTAAATAAAATGTATATCTGAAAAAGAAGCTGTATGTCTGCTTCGTCTATGTAAGTCTAAACCTTGAAAAAACGAAAAACATAGTTTAAAAACTATTCTTTAAAGTCTACCAGTATTTGTTGACGCGAGTTAAATTTGAGATGATATCTAATATCTTCTGTTTTCCGCAATGTTGATTAAATAGGTGTCCACATGACTTCACATGTTTTCCAATGGGACCCGTTTCTTTGTATTAAATGATGTATTTAATAAATGTTTTGTTTTTTGTGCGTAAGATAAAACATTTATCAAATCTATACGTTTCTAGATTTCTGTTTTAGAGATACGTTCCGGAGGTACTTCTTGACGTCTATCACAGTGAAAATTGGTTTATTTTTTATGATTTTAAACGTACTATTTTTTTGTTCAAGTCAGACTAAAGTTTCTTATTAATATGCAAGTTACTAGTTAATGAAAAAAATAAATTAGCAAATATTAAAAATTGAGAAATTACTTTGAGGTGCCATTGTGCCCCTAAAACACGTTTCAGCATTGAAATGGGTGTCATAGTAATGTTAAGTTTTCTTTTGATTTTTCCTTCTTTTTTTTTTTTTGCATCGGAAGATGTGTTTAACTAGTCAGGGTGCAAGTCTAAATTTCACATTAATTGTTAAACATTTAAACAGACATGTACTAAAATTGTAATATAAAAGTTTAACATGAGATAAAGACTTTTGGAAATTCGTAAGCATTTTAATTAAATCCTTATTTATAATTTCATCGGCTTTTTAATCTTATTATTTATATTCAACCTATGACACATTTTGATACACTCTAATAATTGTTTGTAACCAGCTTCAAATCATCTTAACCGTTAAAAGTAAAACTGTTAGCATTTTAAGTATTCATAAAACGAGTGAAACGTAACAAAATAATAACATAATACGAAATATTCAAATCAAACATAAAAGGAAATAATAAAGTAAGTTCGATATCAAGAAACATGATAAAATTACAAAATAACATTTTTAATCTAACGGTATTTATCTTCTAGTATATAATTGCTGTGAAAATTCATTAAATAGGTACATTACCAAAAACGGTCTTTAATGTATCAGTATTTATGTTAAAAAAAGAAAATTAATAAAATTGCTTTAAGGTCAGATTATTAATTGGATGATAGAAAAGTTTACATCAATAGCTTCATCTATCCAAAATGTAAATGTCTTCAATAAAATGAAGACATTTATTGATTATATGAATAACATTAACTGTAGGAAAAAATATTTTAATTCACATTATTTTTAAACTCTTTCTATTAAAATTTTTGAGGGGAAAATTAAGCTTATAAGCTGAAGATTAGTCTCTTGGTTTTTCGAAGATAAATCGTTTTTCTCGAAATCAGAGAAACTAAATAGAGAGGAGAGAGAAATAGGAGGTATAAAGGGGGGAGGTTTCATCTTTCACATATCGCGGATCGAAGATAGGGTACAAGCACCGAAAAAGTTGTACTTATTTATTTGTCTATTACAACTGATACGATTAAAATATAATATTGAGCATTAAAGGAAACTCGAGATTCTGGGGAAGAATCACTTGGGTTTAAAAGCTTAAACCAAAAATGATTAGTCTTTTTTTTTTCAAATATTGGGAAAAGGTTTGCGTACACGACCTGCTTTTAGTAGCGAGTATGACAAAAATAATGCTGAACAGCAACTGCTTACGATTTATTAATAAATACTTTACTTTTAAATTAGTGAATATTGCAATTCGAATACCAATCCAGGGTGTATGAGCCTGTTTGTGACGTTTTCAACACCGAACACTCTGTTCTACCCCCTCATCAATTGAAAATGGCCCTGTGAAACCCCATAAAAACATTATTAGCATCGTCACTGTTTCTTCTTGAATCGTCCTTTTCTTGAAGAAAAAAAGACTTATTTTGCTCTATATAGCGTATTTTGCTCAAAATTGCACCCTGACTCCTATTGCAAGTTTCTGCAAAAGAATTTTTATTCTTAATCATATACATAAATTACACTTGATACCAAGCAAATGCTAAACAAGCACGTACTTATTGTTAATACAGAAAAAAAACCTCTAAAGCTATAATTTTCAACGCGTATGTACGGTGCAGTCTGGTTACTCTATCACAGCAAAAAGTTTTTGGAGCTGTAAAACAAGCAAACATACCATCTTCAACTATAGCTCAGACCAGTGTGTCTGGTCATAACATAAAACATAAGTAACTAGTACCGACATTTCTCCGTAGATGATGAGCGGTAGATATTCCATAATATGAAGTAGTGTCCTATTGGCTAAATTTGATTTCACTAGTTATTATTATTATTATTTTTTTAAAAAGGTAACTTGAGCTTTAGCATCGCCATTTTTTTAAAAGAAATAGACTAATTAGGATGTATTAAACCACTCCATAATTTGCAACATTTTTTTAGTCCTATCAAGAAAAATATCTCTGAAAGACATTATTTGCAAAACTGAGAATTAATCTTATTATTCTTTACATTAAAAAAATAAAGATTTCTTAGAGCATGTTTCCTAATTAATTTTCCTTTATATAGACCCGAAAAGTTCTGAATCATCAACAAAAGAAAGTAGGCTCGTAGCATGTAAGCATCCAATGTATGCATCGTTTAATAATTGCATTTTCTTAAACGACAGAAATGAAAAAAAAAAAAAACATGATTATCTACAATTTAACTATACCATACAAATATGTATTATATACAACTACTATATAAATATCACGATACATTTTAATGTATGATTAAAAATTTCTGTGTGTATGTGTGTGTGTGTTTTAGGTTCTCAGTAATTACATAATTTTTCCCTCATATGTCAAACATTTTTAATGCATTATTTTCTGAACTTATGAAATAAGGGCGAAAAATATAAATAAATAATGATAACATTAAGTACTCGTTCTTATTCTGGGAAATAACATGATGAGGAACAAAAAAACCTTCTGAAGAGAAATATAATTGCAAATAATAACGCCAGTATTATTATAATAATCAACCTAATTAAAAAGATACTATTAAGTACATGTTATGATGTGCGATTTTAAAATATTTAACATTCTATGATTTCATAAAAGAAAATCATTATTGTCTTTAAAAGAATTAGTTCAAATTAAAGGAAGTAGTCGGCTATGCTACCCAATTAGGTTCTTCGCTATTCTCGAGCTATTATTTAATTAGCTTAATAAGAATAGATTGAGTACTTCAATGCAATTAAATACAAAACAAAGGCACTAAGGCAATAAAATAAAACTGAACATATCTGGTACGTAAAATGAGATTGGACTTCAAAAAAGTAATTCGGAGTGTTTTCAAGACGAGTTCCAAATTCCAAAATTCATTATAATTTTTTTTCCTGAAGTTAAGTCAATGCAGAAAGTATATTCTATTAGATTAAAAAAATATTTTTTGGGTGTTTAGTAGGGATGCACCGATAAGCAAATTGGCCGATTACCGATTACCGATTAATAGGCTGTTCATAGTCGGGCGATTAATCGGCTGAGCTGATTAATGGTAAGGATGATTGTTTTAAATAAGACCAATTTCACCGTCACTGTTTTTTTTCTTACTTTTACAAATCTTAGTTTAGAAATAGTACGTAATTTATTTCTGAGATTCTTTTTTTTTTTTCTTTTTCATTTTCCTACATTTCCCAAAATGATACCAAAATTTTATCGAATGTCATAGAACTAATTTTAAAATCTTGTCAATAATGTAACATTAATACATGGTTAATTATGTTAATTAGAGATAAAATGTAAAAAAGGTTGGATGGGGGGAGGGGAAGGTGTGGTGAGCACTGCAATTTAGGGATAATTTAATTGAACTTTTCAATTATTAGTAGCAATTTAATTCAAGACTTTTACTCTTTGAAAGTTAGAGGTTATCTAAAAGCACTATACTAAAGAGAAAAGCATCGACGCATGAAAAGCGTTGCAAAATCGTGTATGTGTACATTTATTCAAAATAGGAGAATTAAATTTATTTAAAACTTCGTATCGACTGTATGAGGATAATCATTACTGTTAATAAAATTATTCATCACAATTTCTTAGTAAAGGTGTTCTTTAAAAGTAATACTAAAAATAAATAAAACCCACCGATTAATCGCCGATTAATGATGTTTACCGATTATTGATAATCGGCAAAGTGGCCGATTATGGCCGATTAATCGGTACTGCCGATTAATCGGAGCATCCCTAGTATTTATTCACAAAATGCTTTTAATAATAATATGAACTAAACAAAAAAGTTCAAAAACTAATCATAAAATGAAGCCTTTTTAGTCATAAAACCGTAATTTAGATTCTAGATAAATTGTGTATAACATAACAGTCTTAAAACTATTGTTAACAATACAATTGCAATATTGCTTTTTACCTTTCACCTAAATGTATATTTTTGTATTAACAGATATATTCAATACCTTCTAAAAAAAGAGAGGATTTTTTTGGAACAATCGAAGCACCTAGAAGCAAATTTGTGTAAGTGGCAAAATGAAAATCTTAGAGATATCTTGTACAAACAGTAGGGGAAACTCTCATCTGTTTTAGAACAAAAGATGTAAATAGTTGCCAGCAATTAGAAGTAGCAATTACTCTTAGATTAACTTTCAGACAAATAAGTTTCTAACAGCTTTGCGTACAGCAAATAGTAGAAGTAAGGAAACTTCGCTCTAAATTTCAGAATTTTTACTGCCAATATATTTTTTTCATAACCTGTGATCGTATAAGATAACCTATTTTTACAATAGGTAATGAAGAAGTATATTAAACAGCTTAAAACCGTGATGCGTTTTTATCTGAATGGAAAAAAATATGAGTAATAAACCTGAATAATATTCTAGATGGCATGTTAGGATTAAGCGGTTTGGTTAAAGTGAATTATCGATCCACTTACCCGACAGTGGACAAGATTTATTTTGTGTAACTATTAATTTTAAATTATTCATTCAAAAACGTCTGCTGATAATCAAGATAGGCAAACTAAATAGTTAACATCTAAAAAATCCGCAAGTGTTTGAAATGTTTAAGATGTTACAGTATCATGAATACTAAGCATTTTGCTTTTAAAAATTGCGTCGAAAGCATATGATTATAATTTCTTCAAACATAAATGATATTATAGTAAAACTTTTATTTGAAACTTATAACTTTTTAATTTAGTAGAATTTTAATTGGAAATCCTGTTTTACTTATGGATTAAAATTATAATAATAATAATTTTAATAATAATAATAATAATAATAATAATAATAATAATAATAATAATAATAATAAATGTAATAACATTTGAAAAAAGCAGTATGTGGACTTTCGAAATGTAAAACTCAAATAATGTTTTTCGCAATCACGAATTACGATAAGTGCGTGTGTGTGTTGGCGAGTGTTTGTATAGGCGAGCATGTACGTGTATGTATGTGTAGGACATGGACGCCATCACCAAGTGGGTCGAAATTTAAATAAATATAAATAATGCGGGAGGGTTCTTTAATGAAGATTTGCTGTGCAACTCGTATGTTTACGATGCGCTGCTTCCAAGAAAGAAAGGAAAAAATATGTACCGTGAATATTTTTCAGACCCGGGATCGTAAGAGTGAAGCCGATACTTTTGTTTTGCACCCAAAAAAACATTTTGAAAATAATCCAGAAAAAAACATCGTTCTCGATGATTTTTTCTTTTTTTAATTTTAGAAGGCCCCATGAGTTTCTCTTCTTGCTTGTAATGCTCTTTCAAACATTGCATGTCTATATTGCCTTTGAGAAGATCGGTAAATGTAATGATTTTTTCTACTCCAAATGAAAATAATGACTGTGAAACTGTTGAAAAAAAAATATGAATAAATAAAATAAAATGTATTTTTCCAAATAGATGGATGATGGGAGAAAACAGTGGTCCTGTTTGGATTTAGGGGTCCTCTTGCTTTAAAATCACCAAAACTGATGTCAGAAGCATTTTGAGAGTTGTTTTGTACTTTATTTTATTTTTATTTTATTTATTTATTTGTCGCACATTTTTTAATACCTTTAAATTTTCAAGACAATAAGATTGACTTTCAAGACATGAAACTTCTTTTTCACGTAAAAGTACTTTTCTGAAAATAAGAAAATCGCATATCTTAAATGAGCTACCGGAAAATAATGCATATTTTCATGTATATACCTACTTTCATCAAAATTTTGCTACATCTATACATACATGATTATGAGCGTGAAAATGCGTATTTGTTTTCCTTTTAATTGGTGGGTTGTTAGCCTTCGTATCTAATTAGTCATTAGAGGTTGTGGGTAATGAAACAAGTTTTTTTTTTTTTTAAGCATAGCTTTATCAGGCCTGAAAATTAATTTCTCTTCGAATTAATGAGAAGTTGATCCGTTCATTTTCAAAATAAGAGGTAATTGAGTTTCTTTATCTTTTTTGTTATTAAAAAAATCATATTTCAATAAAAAACAAAAGGGGGTTTAAAATAACTTTAATAAATCCTTTTTGCTATTCGTTAATCCTTCCTTTGTTTTATGTATTTTTTGAATGAAAAAAAATCTTTCATAAACGCTTTAAAAAATGTATTTCTTTCTCATTTTCACAGGGAAATTCATTTGAATAAGGTATTGAATCATTTTTATGCCTCTGTTTTAAAATTTTGGTAACGGTTATGTTGCGTAGATACACTACCTTTCTAGAGGAAAAAAAGGTTGCTACGAGTAAGCCAACATTTTGCCTTGAATGCAATAGCTTGAATAACTATGATTATGGAATTTGTAAATAGATAATACTATTCATAATAATTTAATTGATACAATAAATAATGTTTAAAAACTTTTTTAGAGAAATTGAATGAATTTGAACACTTATAAAACTTATTCCTAAACATATTTATATTTCCTTACCACACAATACACTTCTCAGCAACAGTATACAGAAAAAATAAACTTTTTAGAAAGTAACAGTAACAT
Organism: Uloborus plumipes; assembly: GCA_038373865.1. Lineage (NCBI taxonomy): Eukaryota > Metazoa > Arthropoda > Arachnida > Araneae > Uloboridae > Uloborus > Uloborus plumipes. The sequence continues at coordinate 68,938 of JAXGGA010002358.1, read as the reverse complement.
TTATTATACAGTGGAGACCAAAATGCATGAATTACTTCATTTGCTACACTTAATTTTTTATATTTCTTCAGCTATAACTACCAGTTTTTGCCTTATATTGTCTCCAAAGCGTCACTAATTTAACATTAGACTTCGAAGTGTCTCCCTAGTCATCAATTGAAGTTCAAATCTTACAAATCAATCTTACAAATGTTTAAAATAGGCTTTATTTTTAGGCTTTGAGCAAGTCACTGAACAAAAGACACGTCCGTATCAATATAAAACTGCTTCATGGGGGCTGAAGTTGGAATAGTACGTTGCTCTCAGCATGTTTTAAAAAATGTTCTTTATACACATAGAAACAAAAATGTCTTACAGGACTTTAGAATTCGTTTTTTTTTCTATAAACTTGAATGGTTCCTTGTCATACCGCAAAAAATACACCAGAAATATTGCCCTACTCTGCAGAAAATTTTAGTAAAAACAATACTTCATACTTTGCAAAAAATAAGCTGTTGTTTTTACTGTGTAATACTAGCAGAAGATCTTCCAGTTTAAAACTAAAATCACAGTAATAATGTGTTAAATTAACTATTTTTCAGTTTTTACTGCAAAACTACCATTTTTATAGTTTATTATCATAAAATTACCTGGATTATACTGTAAAAACAAGAGTATAATACTGGCAGCAGAAGTTCCTGTTTAAAACTGTAAAAAAACAGTAATAAACTGAAATTAGCCATTTTACAGTTTATCACTGTAAACTAGCAATTTTACAGTTTATCACTGTCAACAAGCAATTTTACAGTTTATCACTGTAAACTAGCAATTTTACAGTTTAATACTGTAATATTAGCAATTTTTGTTTATTACTGTAAAACTATTATAAAATAAGCTGTATTATACTGTAATAAAATATTTTTGGACTTCAGTTGGAAATTGCTCTAAAAAGTAAAAAATACTTTTTTTCTTTGAACATCATCGAAACTACTTTTAAACATAAGTTTTGAAGTCGGCGCAAAAACGATAGGTTAAATGATATTTAACCATATTTTGCCAACATTTTTCAGAGAAACCATTGAAAATTAAAAGCAGAGTATTAGTACCATTACACGAATGTGTGGTAATCAATGAAATGAATCCATTAAAATTTATATTTATAGTTGAATTGAGGTTGCGTATGATTCTATACATTGTTTTTGCGCCGACTTCAAAACTTATGTTTAAAAGTAGTTTCGATGATGTTCAAAGAAAAAAAATATTTTTTACTTTTTAGAGCAATTTCCAACTGAAGTCGGTTCTATTTTTTTTTTCCAAAAATATTTTATTTCATTCTTTTTAGTGTAAATGCACTTAAAATAATCAAAAATAGTTAAAAAACCATGCAGCTGTTCAAAAAAATCCTTCCAGACCTGTACTCGATCTCATTCCATCAGAAACTTCAACCCGACGCGTTTAACCACTTGACCATCGGGTCGCTCATTGAAGTAAGGATTTACGCTAGCACATATTGTTTTAAATAACATGAAATTTTAGTTTTTTGATCATAACTTTTTTTCTAGTGAACAAATATCGTCATATAAATACATGGTACCTAAGTTAACCATCTCCTATCGATTTAAAAAAAATCGTCCAAATCGGTTCAGTAGATCAGATGTTATGTGCGAGGGAGAAGGGGTTAGAGTAAGACTTGGAAAATTGGTACAAGTTTTTGCATTTCATGCAAAATAATTTTCAACTTAAGTGGACTCTTTAGCTTTTTTCAAAAACCCCAAACCAGAATCTTATTTTTTAAAAAGTTGTGTAATTCTAGCCGTTGACAACCTATACACCATGTTGAAAACACAATTTCTATGTAGCTGTGTCATATATGATTGGAAGATGTAGTAACTTGATTCGACATGATATAAAGTATCCAATAAATAATAAATAGTTTTGTAGATAGTGTCTGATCAAACCTAAGAAGTTAGGAGAAGCTCTGTTTCATTACGAGGTCCTTCACTTTTTGTTAAGGGAGTTTCTGCGCACATTGAAACAACACACAAATGTTGAAACTATTATTTCAAAAAGTGCCCCATTTGTTCTCGAAGGGAGAGTTCCAATGCAAAACGATTATTCATTTGAATGTAACTACAAAACGTTTTGAATTATTATTATTTTGAACATTATTTTGTCTTTCTTTCTGTTTTTCTTACTTTTTTATGATTCCCGACAGTTTTCAACATTTAACTGTCTCTTTCTTGCACCGAAGTCTCCCATTGCAATGGAGAAAAAAATACGTTAAAATATTTATTATTTCATATTAAAATCCCATTTAGCTAAAAAATATACTAGCTAGTTTTTAAAAGACTCAAAACTTGTCTTTTTATGCCATTTTGATCACTCTCCAAACAATGGCCACATCGCGGAAGTAGGAGCCACCAAAATACACGAAAGAGCAAGGAAGGATATTTTGCAATGAAAAACTAATTACTAATAAATAGGAGACGAATCTGAGCGAGCAAAGGGATATATGTGTCAAATTCGCTTTTCTGGGATAATATTACAGAATGAAATAAAACCTATTGATTGCTTCTCGCTACATAAAAGATGGCGAATAGGTTTTTGCGAATGGCTCCCCTGGGCTTGCCCAAGGGTGGTTTTATTGCTCTTAACTGACTCCACTGCGAAACAAAGCCTGCTTTTAGCCCCGCCTCTCTGAATTTATATGTTGATAATAAACATGGATTTATGCTCTTTGCTCTAGAAATATTCCGTTAAATCAAAAGCAAGCCGGTGGAATTATTTGGAATTTCGGTAGGCAGTTCAGCTTTCTTTCGCGGAGACTTGTTTCACTCTAACGAAGAAACCTCAGGTGAGTTTAATGCGGTTGGTGGCGCCGGTTTCAAAGGGGCTGAAAACACGTGAATACTTGGTCAACGTACCAGTGGGCTGTCGCTGTCCAATGATTCTTACAATTTTTAAATCACATTTGACCCTTCACCCTTCACCCTCACACACTGTAAAAAATTAATATTGTTTTTGCAGTATAATACTGCTAATTTTACAGTAATAAACTGTAAAATTGCTAATTTTACAGTTTCAAACTCGAACCGCTGCTGCCAGTATTATACTGTAGTTTTTACAGTATAATACAGCTAAATTTTAAGGCGATAAATAGTAAAATTGCTAACTTTACAGTAAGAAACTGTAAAGCTGCTAGTTTTACAGTTTATTACTGTGCATTTTACAGTTTTCAATTGAAACCTCGGCTTCCAGTATTATAATGTTAAAACAACAGTTCATTTTTTGCAGTGCAGATGGTCATACTTCACCTTTCCCTAAAATCTCCTTTTGACACATGGCATGCTGTATTACATAACCATAGTGTTGCAAAACAATATTTTATGTTTAAGCAAGATTTGTAATGCCACGCTTCTTGTTTAACCTCCTTCTCCTCGTAATAATCTTTCACAAATTCATATCAACCCCCATTCTCCTCACACCTTTTGAGAATCCACACATGGTGTTCCTGGAACATTTATTATAAACTTCATATTGACAATACAAAACAAACATTTACAAGACAATATTGACCCATTACTGGTTTGGTGCGCATAACAAGTAATTTACCCTAAATGCAAAATAGTTTTAAAAATGTCTATTATATTTCTATGCAATTCGTACGAATTGTTGTTCAGTTCCTTTAATATATTTCCTGGAAGCATATAAAGATTTTAATTAATTATCATGAATTGAATGGTTACACTCAAATGCCAAAATTTTTAACATTGTTCTCTGAAAATATAATACTGGATGTTTTTGTGAGAAAATGCATAACGTTTTAAAATTTGCCATAATATATCTCTGACAGAAGCTTTTTGTACGCCTACGCGTTGTAGTTCAGGCAGAAGATATGAGTTGAACCGTACCATTGCTGCGGTCACTCGCTGGTGGGCTATTTTTACATCAGCTACCAGTTTGTTTGGCTCTTCTCTTAACTTCTATAAGAGGGTTTCTGCCTAATGCTCGGACACTGTCTAAGCCAGACTGTTGATTCCTAATGAAGATGAAACTGTAATATTTGAATGACGTGGCCGAACTGGCGGTGTTTTGAGAGGTTTGGTGAGCGAGGAGACGAAAGCGGTAGGTAATTCAGGATGTCTCTTGGCATATTTTAGGAATTGCAATGTTAAACACACCATTTTAACTATTTTTGGTTTTGAACATACGGAAAAGGTGGAGATTCAAATACTTTTCCCAGGAAATTTGTAGGAATCGATGTCCTGAACTTGTATTTCAGTCTATCTTTAATGATAATAGATGGATTATCAGGATTTTGAGGTATGTCTCCAGAAATCGTTAAGTATTGAATTCTTAAAAGCGGTGTTTAAGGCTACATATAAAACCGTTAGGGAGGTAAATGGGTGTTGTTCTTTGGAAAGTTTAAGAAATTGAAGATCTAAAAATGTGCAGTTTTAGGAACTTTGGTAAGTTAGTTGACAATTTCTAAGCTTACTTAAAATAGTCCTAAGAATGTGTAGAATCTCAATAAATTGCCTTCCGCAAAATAATATGAAAAAGAAAATTTTTATAACAACAGTGAAGCAACTGGAAAAAATTAAGAATTGTGGTTTAAACTAATCCGGCAAAAATTTACAACTTTATGTGGATAAATTTTAAATTCTGAGCTATTTTCAGCTCAAACTAATATTACAGCTGTGAAAAGAAAAAAGAAATATACTATGAATTCAAATATATGTTTTTTTTTTCTTTTATCTTCATTTCTTCTACAAAATCTTGAATATTCTATAATTGCAAAGCTTATCAAGAAATAATTTACTATTTTTTTTACTTAAAAGAAGTCCTTGATTTGTACCAGTCCACGGAATCAGTAACTACTTCGGGAAAATCCTTTTCTTTTCCTTCACCCTTTCAAATATCGTGTCTGATCATCCGAAACTAGTATTCGGTTCAAAATTCCTGTTGCATTGCATACATGGACATGGAACAAAAGTGTTCCTTTGGAATATATCTCATCTTAAGCGTTCGAGAAAGAACAGAGTGATCAACATAAGTGGTCAGTGCAATAGGTTGAAGAAGCTCAAAAGATAGATTCCGGTTATCTGAATTCAATAGAGAACGTTGTAAATAGTAGATTATAACAAAGCCCGACAACCATTTCAAAGTTTTATCTATGGATTTTTATTTGTTTAAAGTGATGAATTTAGGAAAGTAAATGTATTTCATTGCGCATACATGTTTTGCAGACCTTTTGTTTTTTGACATTAAAAAAAATAATTTTATTCGAGCTGCAAAAACAAACAACAAAAAAAATGTGTAACTATTCATTTGCTGTATACAAACATCGCAATAAAATGTTGAAAAAAATAAAATAGTAATGATAATAATAATGATGAACTGATTTCAAAAAAATGTGCAAAATATGAATCTCCTGATACAAAAATGTGTACACAAATCAAGAATACCAGTTTATACAAATCCACTGGAAAGTTAAATAAAATTATTCGGCTTTTAAAATAAATATATGACCCTATATTACCCTCTAAGAGTAAGAGGCCTGTGTCGCTAAATGTGATGCAAATCAATCCAAAGCAATAGGGCATACCTAAATTTTATCGGGAATCGCATCAGGTATTAACATTTTCTGTAAATATGACATTATATATTTTTTAAGTTTTCTTTGAAAAAGTTGCAAAACGCCAACTTGGGAATTTATGCGCCTATATTCAACCACGCACTTTCCAAATAGGACCATAACAGGAAATGATAGAATAACTTACGTTTGAGCTCTGTAGTCTTTTTGCAGGATTTGTAATAGAATATCTTTTGCTTCGGAACAAATATTGCAGTACCAGTTGTTTAACGCAATTTTTTGCTTTTTTTTGTGTGGCTTTCTCTGTCCTGTGTCTTTTTTTATACGATGACATTACACAGATTGCTGAAGTCGCCTTCCTTTCCGCACATTCCTTTTCTTTAATTCCACTTAATTGCGTTTACGATGTTTAAATTTTCTTAAATTTAAAGGGGGGGGTTGTTCATGTGGAAACTCTGGGAGCTTCATTTTTTTTTAATTTTGTACTTACGATACAAACACATCGATAATACTTAGCTTTTATCATAACTGTATCCTCAACCAAAATTAAAATATTCTCTCTGTATCTTTATTTATATAATGCTTTTGGAAAAAAAAAGGAACCGCTAATTGGGGTTTCTAAATTTAGTATACTATAATGAGAAATTATAAGATAAGAACGTTTTTGAATCGATTTAGGATTTTAGTACAATACTTGAGCACATCAGCCAGCACAATTTAATGCAGACAACTGTTGGAAGTTTAAAGTTTTCATAAATGCGTATCATTTGTTTTTCTTACTTAACGTTTCAAAAAAAAAAAAAAAAAAAAAACAAGTATACATAACATTGCTCCGACTAGCATTTTGACAGAAAAATACGAGTATTGAAAGCATCTTTCTAAAGTCTCGATTTTAAGAAAATAACACTTTTACTTACAGGGTATTTTATGCCTAGAATATAAGAGGGGGCTAAACATAATGCTTGCATACTCCAGAAAAATATCCAGGACTGACCCCAGGTACAGATCAGGGTTCAGGCTATGTTGCGTATTTAGTCTATTATCTTAGCAAAAAGTTGAAATTTTATTGCAAGAAACATCAAAGTCTTTAATATCTTGCTTAAAATTGAACTTATGCTCCAAGTGCATTTTAAGGAATTTAATGTAAGACACATAAATATATAATATTTTCTGTTATCAGGACTGAAAAATCATAAAAATTATTCAGTAATTGGTACTGGTGGATATTAAATTTCAAGATTTTCTGATATAAATACTCGGGTTTGCACTAGGTTACCAGAGCGATCAGGGATCTCTTGTATCAACTAAACTCTACGGCATTTTATCGCCAGACAGAAACTAACAAGTCGAAATGCACTTAGGGGACCCTCCAATCCCATTCGGCGGGGATAGAATCATCGACTGCAGCTGACCGGGGCCATTTTGGTCGATTAGTGCTTTCCCTCGGAGTTTCTGGCCAATTTATTCTTCCCCCTTTAGACTGTTTCCCCTATTCTCCTTTTCTCGACGAGTTTTCGCTTTAAACGAAAACCTTTTGTTCGTATTTCCGTGTTTGCATTTTCAGAATGTTTTCAGGCCTTAACTGTATTTTTAAGAGACTTTACTTTGAGAGATTCAGACTAAAAATATATATATATACATAATATATTTTGGCAGTAACATTTATCAAATTTTGTTTGCTTCTTTAAAATATAAGAATGTAGTTGCTGTGGAGGCATATACATTTTGCCATTTTCAGCTAACATGAAATATTTGTCAGTTCAGAGCAAAACTTCAATTCTTAAAATTGTAATGCACTTTTTGGCATAACAACTATAAGGCGTAGTTTGGCTTTCTGTAATTTATTAAAGCTACACCACTTCACAGTGATTCTTTTAATTATCGGTTGCACTATTTCATAGAATGAAGAATCCATGATCTATTTGACTGGTTATTGCATCTTTATCTTGTTTGCACGGCCTCAATGTAGGATCTGTCCTGCATTAGTCGATTGTAAACGACTTATTACAAGAGAAGAAAAACCCCTAGTTACCTTTCAGAGAAATGATGAAAATTTTAAAACAGCGTTGGATGAAACTCTATATTTAACTTTTTTGAATTCTGTTTTAATCATAACATAACTCAATTTAGTTTTACTGCCTTCAAATAAAGATTAATAATTTAAAAAATAGCTCTAAAATCAGTTTCGCTCATTAATATGAAAAAACAATGAGGTTCATTTTGAAAATGTCTACTTTATCATTACGTGAAACGTGTACAAAATTCAAACTCAAAGGTGAAAATCCAAGATTTCATTAAAATTTGCTTAGATAAGCACATTAAAAACCTTAACATGAATTACTGGTACCATTTCTGATGGTTGATCGTTAATTGCTTTAGTTTTGAATATTAATGACAAATAGTAAATAGATGAAACCAAAAAATTTCTTATTTTAATAAAATCTTAAATTTTTAATTTTATCCCAATAAAAGCGTTCATTATGTGGAAAGTGAGCTAAAAAATTCTTGTGATGTCTTTTTTGAGGTGTATCGGCTTCCAAGTGCGGTTGCTCTTCGTGGGCGGTGACGGGGTTGGACTATTCCGACTCCTCGTCCATGTACAACGAACTTCATTTATACCCGACCCTCTCTCTTTTAAAACAATCCTCTTTAGACAGAAACAACATTTAGCTCAACACATCCAGCGCTAGACATCATAATTTGAATTTTGAATTCAAATTATGTTTCTCACGATTACACTGTAAAAAATAGATGTAGTTTTTACAGTATAGGACAACTAATTTTATAGTAACAAAATGCAAAAATTGCTAATTTTACAGTAAAAAACTGTCAAATTTCTAATTTTACACTAATAAACTGTAAAGTTGCTAATTTTGCAGTGATTAACTGTAAAACTGCTATTTGTAGTCTATTGCTCTGCATTTTAGTTTTAATTTGGAACCTCAGCTGACAGTATTATACTGTTGTTTATACAGTACAAAACAGCTTATTTTGAGGTAATAAATTGCTGTTTTACTGTATTAGACTGTGAAATTGCAAAATTTACAGTTTTATACTGTGCATTTTACAGTTTTAAACTGGAATCTCTGCTGTCAATATTTTTTGTAAAAACAACAGTCATTTTTTTTTGCAGTATATGATAGCAATAGAAACCGTTTTTAGAAACAAATAATCCCCAGGAGTTCTATCCCAATTGAGAAAAACATGGTTTAAATTCATGATGTCAAAATTCAAACTAATGCCGATACTGGATGCTCAATGCTATATGGGCAATTCCATGCAAGTGTGGAAAAGCGTTGGAAAAATAAAACTACAGCAATGCGTCTGTTTTGCATATTTTTTTATTTAAAAATGTTTAAAGTTTATTATTTATACTAATATTTTGTCAAGAATGTAGTATTTTTAGTTTTGGCAGCACTTTGAAGTTGGAAATGGAATATTTAACTTTTGGCAAAGCAAATGGTCAATCCTTCAACGTTGGTAAGTTTCAATTTTTTTCTTTAGATAACTGTTTTAAAGGAAAAATATTAATTATTACACTTTAATTCAATATTGCAAATTGCTAAAACGAGTGTTTTCACGTAAATTAAGTGATTTATGTTAACTTCAAAAATGCACTGTTCTATGTAACATAAGTTACCAAAAACATGTTAAAGTTCATGATGTGCATAAACAAAGGGCAATGCAATGTTAACAATGCTATATTTTCTATCTTATAAGTGTGTGTTAAGCAAATAGTTAAAGTTTTTTTTTTAAATATTGTCTATTTAATTTTTTGTGCTACAATCAAAACGTGTAACTTAAGTTACCAACATATGCAGGTAATGTAAGTTACCCAAGTAGAACTTAAATACTTGTATTTATAAAGAAAGTAAATTGTGAAATAAACCTATGTGGTAAGTAGGAGTAATTTATGCAAGAATTCTTTTGAATTTGTACTGTATTTACTTAATTTAAATTAATCATATTTCTTAAAATGTCTCTATTTGTTAATAAGATTACAATACACCTCTATTATAAATTATATGTTTCTTTTTGGCTTTCCAGATATTAATTCTCTCTAAACAATATCACTGCATTCAGAATATTTAGGAGTAATGTACTATAAATTATTCAAAAATGACTTCTGTTATGATTTAAAGTTATCAAATATGTGTTAGAAGTAACAAATACAAAAATATTTTATCTCTTACAGGTGAAATACATTTTATTCTGCATTAAAATGCCACTAAACTCTGCAGAAAAGATGCGCTGTAGAAGGGGTATGAGAAAAGTCATGTGGATATTACAGATTTTTAAATATAAGTCCATCTTTATGGTATTGAAATATGTTAGAAAAAGCAAAATTTATCAAAAATACTTTCTGAAGATCCGCACATTGACAATGACCATTTAAGAACTAGAAATTAACAAACTACGGGGTTTCGTTTAGTTAAGTATTTTAAGGAACAAGAAGAAAAAACAGAGATAAAAGCTGGTGAATGGTGTGTGGTAAAGTACGAAAATACATTGTATCCTTGAGTTGTGACGATTATTGAAGAAAACGAGTTTAAAATATAAGTAATGGCTGCTGTTGGAACCAATTAGAAATGGCCAGTAACGACAGATGAAATTTATAATAAGAAAGAAAGAATGATTTGAAAAATTGAATTACCTGAACTTGTTAATAGCAGCAGCCAGTATAGATTTAAGTCTTATGTTATGTAATATTTTTGATTTTTCATTGAGTTTGATATTAAATTTCTGTAAATTTAATTCATAATTGTTAATTTTCAATGTTTCGATCTAAACTAAGCTGTAATTTTCATTCATTAATTTTTGTAATAAAGATATGCTTGTAAGTAAATTTTGTAACGTAAGTTATTGTAACATAAGTTACCCAGTTAAAAATTCCCATAATTTTCAATTTTTGAAATAAATTTTTAAATTAATGAAAATATATTCCTAAGCATTATAAGGAACTGATAAATTATGCTTCAAACAATAAAACAGCTGTAATAGAGCAGAAATTTGCCTCAGAACCAATTTTCATATTATGTCATTCCCTTTTTGTGTAACGCAAGTTACTGCCTTATCTTTGACTGCTAGATTTTGTAAAATTTAAATGCATCGAATATTTTTGCATTTTAATTTTGCTTTCAACTGTCATTTTCAAAAAATGCTTTCATACAAGATTTGTACAACAAAATTTGTCTGTACTGAGGTACTAAATGCATAAGAGTTGATCGAAATGTAACGTAAGTTACCGTGGAATTGCCCATATGCTGTTTTTTTTTTTTTTTTTTGAAGTTTTGCTTTTTATTGCACGTTGTCTCCGGGTGTAAACTGGAGAAAAAAAAGCGTTTCACCTGTAACCTTCAAAGATAAACTCATTTAATATGTACTTTTACATGCAATAAAGCTTGCAAAACATGTCATAAAAATGGGTGAATTAAGTGGCACAAATAAATTGTTGGGACCAGTTTACTTAGCCCTTGATTTACTATGCACCTATATGTTAGTTAATTATACAACGAAAATAAAAGTTAAAATAAAGTAAAATAAAATACATTTAATATCTCGAATTCAAATGATTTTTTTCGCTATGATGAACTATATTGCCGTGCTAAGCGCAAAAGTGGTATCCGCAGTCGAGCTCAAACTGAGATATAATTGTTTAAAGTTTTGCGCCACCATCTATTTGATTCAGATGAAACTTTTTCAGATTTTTTAAAAAAATATTTCCCATTCTCAAATGACCATATAATTTTGTATTTAGGTAAAATACGTTACAAAGGGCCACTTGGTAGCGATACCTCAATTTTGTTTGCAGATACGACTTTTCTGCTTAGCACGGCTGTATAAGTATGTGGCGTACGTCCGAAGACACATAAGACAACTATAAACTATAGCCTTCAATCCTTTTAGGCTCAGATGTTAAAGTACTGTGATACCATCACAAAGGTCCTCGATCAGACCCCGAGAGGTTCGCATATCCGTACGCCTCCCGCCCGTCCCATGTTAGTAACCCGGCAACTCAACAGATGGTGCCATCTACCGCAAGTCACCAACCTGTCCTGCATGGAAATTTTGAAGGGTGACCGTAATGAAGCACCGGGACGGGAGACATGGGCAGACTGTCCATTTGATAGAGGGATTATACACGACGTTTGAGGTCCAGGAAAAGAAAAAACAAATCATCAATTTGTCATTGCTCAAAAATAAAAGGGACAAAAAAATTAAAACTCAGTAAGTTCGGTTTCCAGTTTTATATTTCAATCTCTTGAATTTAAAATACAATTTTCACTACGTATACACTGTAAACAAAATCTGTTAAATTCAGGGAAAAAAACTGTCAGCCAGGAAGTCAGTTTTCTTCTGTTTATTTTACAGAAATATTCCGTAATTTTTTAACAGGCTTTCCGTTTTTTTACTATACTACTACGAAATACATGTATACTAAGGAAAATTTCCCCACAGCTAACACAATTATAAGATATTGATTAGAGTGCGATGAAATGGACTCTTCAAACGATTTAAGACTTTTACTCACTGGAAAGCTTGAAAATTCATGCACTAGAAGCCAAAATGTAAAGACGCGTGAGAAATTTCGATTATTTGTAGAAAACAAATCACGCGGTCAAGCGATCGTTAACAGTTTATACGCTTATAACTGGTTACGGATTTAACCCGCGAGCACTCGCGCTACTTTGCGTCACACGAGCACTCGCGCCGGGCCTCGCAGGCCCGGAGCGTTTTTTTTCAGGAAACTAAGTTTGTAAAGCAGAAAAATTGTGTTTTGAATACTAGATTTTAATCACAAAGTCTGCAACCTCTTCATTTCATCTTTATAACTCAAATTGCTACTTTGCGTCACACGAGCACTCGCGCCGGGCCTCGCAGGCCCGGAGCGGGTTTTTTTCAAGAAATTGAGTTTTAAAGCAGAAAAAATTGTGTTTTGAACACTAAATTTTAAGCACAAAGTCTGTAACCTCTTCATTTCATCTTTATAACTCAAATTGCGAAGCATTTTGCAACCTCTTTCTTCGCGTTCTCAATGCAGAATGAGAAACGCGAGCACTCGCGCCGGGCCTCTGAGGCCCGAACCGATATTTTTTGGGGGAAAGAGGGTCTGTACATTCCTGAAAAACATGTGGTCAGTAAGAAGGTGACCCTGAACGCAGCTACTGTGGACCTCGTCCATTTTCGGTGAAGGGGTGATTTTTGGCAGCGAATTTAAATAATGACCGGGCCTGAGAGGCCCCGTGCGAGTGCTCGCGGGTTAAGAAAATAGAGAAATCCTATAATTTATTGCGAACAGTTTTTTTTTTTGTGTGTAAAACATATGGATAATTTCTTCAATTTTTTTTTTTTTTTTGTAGTCGTTTGCTTAGGCACCTTGACTGAACGTATGCTTTGTTTTTTTTAATCCGTATTTTCGTTAATTAGGTCGACCTGAATCTCCTATACTCTGGATTAATGAGGTCTTAAAAATTAAACTGAAGTCTTAAAAATTTATTCTATTCGCATTTTAAAACTTAATTCACTTTCATAATACCAATCTTTGTCTCATTCCATCACGCTCAAAAAATTGATTAATTTTCAAGAACTATTCCGAACTTTTTCTTTTAAACACACACACACAGACAAAGTACTTCCACCGGTCTAAAATGGAAAATCGTCCCTTTTACCAGGCAAACACGCAGCACGCCAGCGACCGATTCGGAAAGGCCCTCCAATTTCAATTCGCCGTGTCATCGAGACGAAGCGACAGCACGCAGACGGTGAGTCCCGGTTAATTAGGCAATGTTTTGTCGAAGGGAGGCAGGGATTGACCCATGGGACCGTCCTCGTTCGTCGAGAATCATTAAATAGTGTCCCGGGCCGAGCCGCGACACGGGAATCCCATTTCTGACGTCCCCTTAGAACCACCGATCTTCATGACTGTTAATGCAAGCTGACGCGGACTCCCCGCTTTTCTTAAGTACCGACTTTTATGGCGGAGAATCCGGCCTCGAGAACTCTTTAGCCCTCGAGCATCCGTTACTTGTCCGCCGATGATGTCACACAAGTCGGCTTTTAGCCTCATCCTGCTCGATGGAAGAGGAGTGGTAATTTCGTCTCTTATTTGCTTTCCTCTTGGATTGCTGGTGTAAGGTAGTGTAAGTCGGGGTTAATTTATACTAAATCTATTATATTTCAGGATCGTTTTCTAAAAGAAGCTCGACTTGTGTCATTTATTCAAACTTGGATGTGTTTCTGCAAAAAGTTTTTTTAAAGAATACCAAATGAATAAACATATAAATCTAAATGTTAATTTCACTGAAACTACAATAAAACCACTTCGTGCATCGTAAAAAAACATAAAAGGATAAAATAGGATGTTGCAAAAAAAAAAAACAAAAAAATCCAGATGAATGACAAGGAGCAAATACGCATCTGTCCTTGTTTCTGCAAAATTATCACTTCGGTCACTATTAAAGAAATGAAACCTTAGTTCTCCTTTTGCTTAGGCCAAGAACAACATCAAATAACTAGTAATTCCAACTTATTAATTACAGGGAACGTTGAATCACGTTATTCTTTTAGAATTTTTATTATGTAGAAAATGAAGAAATGGACAATCCTTAAAGAGAGCTCAAATTTTTTAACGAACAACTAAAAAAATACCATATCCTAAATAAAAATATTCCTCAGCAATACCATGATTCATTTCATGAGGACATACTATAAAAATGCGAAAAACACATCAGTAAAAACAAACAATATTAAATCAGAAAATAAACTAACTGAATTCGTCATAAAATAAAATGTAAAACATGATTTTTCCAGTTCGACCCGAACAGGCCAGCTGGCCACATGCAGAATGGTCCAATTAGCTAGTGCCAGATCTAGTGAAAGCAAGTCAGGACCGTTGCTCTAGCTGTAATATCTATGGGGCTACAAATGTAATATATTGCTGGGTTTGTTCGTTGAAACTCGATGTAAAAACTTGAAGGAAGATGCGAAAGGGTGGCAGTTTCAAGATTTGCCCTAGTTCAATAAAAAAATCGGCACTGCAACTAGCCCTATGACGATATTCTTTATTTTCACAAATGTAAAAAAATGTTCCGGCAGCAATTCAATAAGCAGATATAATGTCTAGCAATAAGTATGAACAATTTTGTTTGCAAATCGTATGTCTCAGTATGGAAACTACAGTTTATTAATAAATACAAGAGCAATACTTTGCAAGAGATGAAATTTGCTCACTTATTGTTAGGGGATTTTATTTGGTTGCTTAATAAATACTGCGTTTTTTTTTTTTTAGTTATGTGGAAGGAGTGAGTTTGAACTGTACACACTTGGGTTATTACTATGTAATGGACAGTTTTAAAACATTGTTTACGTACATTTAAGGCCACATACCCCTCTGTCCATCCTAATATATAAATTAATAGATATTGATAACATTGTATTTTGTATTAACAAAAAAAGTCGATTTGTTCTGAATGAAATGAACATGGTTTGAAGAACATGGGTTCTCAAAATGCCTATCCCTAAAAGACGCAAACAAGTACCATTATTCAAAAAATATAGAAAAATCCTTATATTAGTATAAAATAATAGCAGCGGAAGTAGCTTTTATTGTCTGGCTATTGTAAGAAAATGCTTGATCTTGAGCTAGCTTATTTGAATTTGGATTAAAAGAGGAGAAATTTTTGGCTTGGCATAGCACTAATTATCGGCAACTTATATTGGCTTTCTTCGCCCCTATTTTAATAAACACCAAGATATCAGTAGTTACCTTTCTCAAACCAGACTATAACTAGTGTTCTGTACCGGAAAGTAAGCAACACACACATTTTCCTTCTTTGCTTTCAATTTAAAACAGAAAGCACTTTTAATGCGGATTTCTTGAATTAAAATTTAGACGCAGACATAATAGAAAAGTACATCTTATGACCCACAGGACCTCCTGATAAAAATATGTTCACATCCCAATGGACACTTCTATACTGCACACAATGTGTATTGGTCGAATCGGGGGAACATTTATCACTCCGTTAGGAGTTTGTATACGTGCAACCTTGAATACGCCATTTTCGAAAAGAAGAGATGGTGTTTAATTCCCATTTTGTAGTGAAACTAATTTTCCACTTCACTTGATAATGAATTAACGGGTTCCAAGTGAGATAGTAGGAAACTTTTCTCGATATTGATTTTCCTCTGCACTCGCAACGACCTCTTGTAAAGTTGACTTCTTAAAACGATGTTTGTTACGCTTTTTGAAACCTCAAGTTTGGGAAACAGCATAAAACAAGGTTCCTGATAAATATGGCGAAATAATCCTTAAAAGGGGGTAAAAGTTCTGATGAACCGAAATCGACAACGTATGATCAAATGAGGGAGAAAATGATCGTATTTGTCAAAATTGTTTAGCACGCAAGATTAGAAATAATAAATTAAGATTTTGTCGGGAAAAGTTCATTAAATGTCATACCAAAATTCATAATTTTGAGCAAAGAAATACGCTCGAATTTAGGCTAAAATTGTCAGTTGTTCAAGGTAGTTAAATTCTTATTGAACAATAGTGTACATGCTGCAAACACAACGTATTAAAATGCAATGTGAATGCAGAGTTTTTACTTTATAACAATGCCGTACACCTTGTCTAATGGTCAGAGAAGTCTGACGCGGACAGGGTGGTCCTGGGTTCGAATCCCAGCTTGAGTATGGTGGTTCTCTCTCCTGTCCTTGTCCTTTCTTTGTGTGAATGTGTGATTGTTGCCTAACCTATAAACGGCTCCTTATGATATGTGTGTACTGTGGTAGTCGGACTTCACGCCAAATAATGGTACAGTAGAAAAATTTGAGCAGAACACCCAAATTGCCATCTTGGCTGGCACAAGACAACAACAACAACACCTAGGAACAATATGAACTTTTAACTTACCTACTGATATATTTAATGAAATAAGCTCGGAGAACAGTACAAGTACCAAAATATTCGAAAAAAGAAATAAAACTCGCTTCTTTGTAATGATTTAAATTCATACACTGTTTCATGAAGTATTATTCATGACATCAAAGAAAATTAGAGCTTTTAAGATAATAAAATATGAATTTTGCATTCGCGTTTATTTATTGTTGATATTATTATTATTCTTTCTCAAAAATGATCGTTATAGAAAGTTTGTTTTTGAAGCATGTAACGTTTTCTTTTTCTCATCGTTTTCCTATCACAAGATTTATCATAAATGTTGAAGATTGAAATTGTAAGTCACAACCGTTTAGTACTATAATTCTCCTTTAAAAACTTATATTTCCTTTTCAGTCAACGGATATAACTTTATTTCTGATTCAAATAAATATCCATGTATTTTTAGATTCGTTTTGAATTGCGATTTGAAATACGTAAATATGTTGAAATATGAGCCATTCAATAGAATATTTTAGAGAATACTGCTGCTGAGAATGGCAAACAGAAAACTGAAAATATTTTAGAAAGAAATAAAAGAAACTGATCAATTCCCTATAGCAACAGTTGTTGTGCTTGAATGTTTTTCCTTCAATATTTGCTCTTGCCCAGCTATACTTTCTCAGTATGCTTGTGCATATATACGATTTCTTTAAAGTTTTGGAGATGGAAAACGCAGATCATTTTAGATTAGACAAATAAAGAAATAAAATATAATTTGAAGAAACCGATGTTTAACTTTTAAAGCATTTTTTTGCAAAGATACATATCTGTTCAAATGGTTATTATAATAAGTTGTTTTTCTCATTTCATTTCAAGTTTGCAATTAGATTTGCTAAGAAACTGCATTTAAAATCATTATTACTTTCAAGTGTTTAAGTACATTTTCGTAGAATATTTTTGAAACATAAAAAACCTGATCTACCAGAATTTGCAACAGGGTCTGTACAATAAAATATTTAGATAATTTCTCACGGTGTGGTAGTAGTTTATTATTATTTTTTTTTTTAATATGAGGCCTAGGAAATAAAAGTAAGTAATAGTAAAATAGCAAAAGTAAAACATATTATTTTGCTTATATAATTCCTTTTTTTTCTGGCATTAATACTCCTCATAAAAACAATAGCAAAAGAGGTCGAATACACATGTTGTTATTATGTAGGTATTTACATTACGAAATTAATTTTAAACTATTAATGTAAAAACTAGTGGGATCCTGTGCAAAGGGACCTAAAGATGGCTACAACAGCCTTGAGCAAAGAGAAATAGACAAAACTTGAAAATTCACATCTTTTCCAAAAACTAACGTATATATTGATGTATTTTTAAATTTTTGGCAAATAGTGTTCTGAAAACATGGTGCTTTTGAATCAATTAATATATAACTAGAAGTAATCCCATGTACAGAAAGAGTTACTTATGGTACGGTATGGTAAAATGGTAGCGAGTCATTTTACAATGGACAAAGGCACGCGGGATTATTAAAAAACTATTACCATATGCTCTGCCGTGGGCAGGTAAACGGCAGTATCTGCAAAAATGAGTTTTCGAGATATTTGAAGAAACGCGTTTTTGATTTCCCACGAAGATCAACAAAACACTGAACTTCGAACATAGGCGGTACTATATGTTTATATCGATATATTTTTTGGGTAATCGATTGAATTTTGATTTTGCAAGCGCAGAAAGCGGTAAAGCAGATACTGCCGTTTACCTGCCCTTTTCACTCTAATTGTCATGCGGAATTGACTGGCAGTCGGCAGTAACTGCACAGTATGCTACTAAATGTCCAGTATTTACATATTCGACAACATGCGGAGTAGATATGTTATTACGAAGTATATTATTGCATTGTGAATGATATGTTTTATTTAAAAATATACATAAATACCGTGTATCCACTTGATATAGATTTAATATAAACGAACGCAAAATATAATTAAAAATATAATGAAACTATTGTATTATGCAAAATATGTAGCAAAACTTGATGATTCTTCAGCCATTTTTACTTCCTTTTACTTAGTAAAGGAAATTTTGTGATCACAAAGAAAATTTCACTCAAAATTCGGTCTAAATTTTGATTTTGCTCACCCCCGAATGAATGTTGAGTAGTTTTTTCGACCTAGCAGCACGTGCATATGTACCTACTAACATATAAACAGCCGAAATATAATTTTCGACCATGCCCCAGTTAATTACGACGAGTTTTCTCGTGACGTGTGTATGTACGCATGTATGTATGTTTGTATGTATGTGCATATGTATGCATGTATGTCGCATAACTCAAAATCTATATACCGTAGAAGCTTCTAGTTTGGTATGTAGGCTCTGAGGGTGGTCTAGTTGTGCACCTCCCCTTGTGGTTGCATTCGAATGTTCCCAAGGGGGTCTTTTACCCCTTTGTGGGGTAAATCAATGTTAATTTCAATGCAGATTTTGTGATGATTTGGTGCAACCACTTGGCGATATATCGCCAAACTTTTGGTCGCCAAGTGTTTGTCGCCAAGTTGGCGACAAATTTGGCGAAAAAATGATTTTTTTTTTTTAATTTGGATTCAATTTGGCGCTATTGGACACATTTTGCGAAAAATTCACTGAATCATGTTAAAATCGGCGATATTTAGAAAATAAATCATTGTAAAACATTATTTTGCATTGATTCGTGACAAACTGGGGGTGTAAATGTTTGAATTGTTATCTTGCTCACTCTAATGTACTATTTTAACACTTGAGGCATTTATTATGGAATTTAAACGTAAAAGGAAGTAGTGTGGCGTTCACACCAGATGTTTTAAAATTACTACAAATCAGTTAATGTTTTGTACTTTGAATCAAAACAAGAAATCACTTTGAAAAAAGAGGACTTGAAATGCTTGTTGTGCTGACGATTCTTTTCATAGAACTATTAAAAATGCAACAGCTAGGTATTAAACTGCAAAAACTATCGTCTGTTAGTATGAAAGCAACTGTAATTAAAAGAAAACATTTTTGTTTGTCGTCTGCCAAGTTTTGCTTGTGTATCTATGAAATCGTGAAAAATATTGTCTGCTAGTGGAGAGAAACTTTATTTGAAAGAAAAAAATCTGGTATGGACCCCACACTACTTCCTTTTACGTGTAAATTTCTTAGTAGATGCCTTAAGTGTTAAAATAGTGCTTGAAGTGAGCAAGATAACAATTCAAACCTTTACGCCCTTAATGTACCCCGAAACAATGCAGAAAATGATTTACAACGATTCATTTTCTAAATATCACCGCTTTTAGCATCATTCAGTGGATTTTTTGCAAAATACCGCCAATAGCGCTAAATTGAACCCAAACTCATAAAATAATTTTTTTCGCCAAATTTGTCGCCAATTTGGCGATATGTCACCAAGTTGGCGACAAGCATTTGGCGAAAAAGCTTGGCGATATATCGCCAAGTGGTAACGCCAATTTATATCACTTAAGTCTGCACTGATATTAACACTGATTCACCCCAAAAAGGAATAAAACACCCCCTTGGGAACATTCAAGTACAACCAATGACCTCCCGTGACCTCCCATTAGGGCACCCCTACTTTTGCTTAGTTTAAGTACAAAGGAAAACGGTTTTTGCGGCTTGATGCAAGTTTTGCACAGCGATTCATATTATGTTCATCCTGCAGACATGCAGATACTGCCGTTTACCTGCCCACAGCAACGAAAAATGCAGTTACTGCTAATTACCATTGGTTAAAAAACAGTTTTTTCTCATCGGAAACCAAAAAAAGATGCTTGTACCATAAAACTAATGTAACATAGATTTCAAAAATGCAAAAAAATGAAAATCGAAAAATTTGCAGTTACTGCCTTTTACCTGCCCACGGCAGTGCTGTAAGGGATTACACTAAGTTTCCGTCTATCAAGAGATACTTTTTCATTTTTACTTTTAGTTGTGACCGAACAAAGGCAATAGTGAGGCCATTGATCTTAGTCAAACACTATCCAGTTCATCACACATTAATATTAAAAATAATTTCCAATACACCGCTCAGCTTATTTATCGCATTAATACACTTCTTGGCGCAAGCATTGTCTGTTGCTCTTGATAGCATATTCAAAAAGTAGCAGAACAGACCAATCCGTCAAGCGGCAGTTCGAACATTATATAGTAGGGCAATTCCACGGTGACTTACGTTACATTTTGACCAACCCTTTTGCATTTAGCACCTCAGTGAGAGCAAATATTGTTATACAAACCTTGTACGAAAGTTATCCATGAAAATGACAGTCAAAAGCATAATAAAAATACAAAAATATTTGCTGCATTTAAATTTTTCAAAATTTAGCAGCCAAAAATAAGGCAGTAACTTATGTTACACAAAAAGGGAATGCAATAACGTGACAGTTCGTTCTAAGGCAAATCTCTGCTCTTTCACAATTGTTTTTAGTTTGAATCATAATTTATCTTTTTTTTGGATAGTTTTAAGAAATTATTTTCACAAATTTAAAAATGTAGTTAAAAAATTGAAATTTATGGGAATTTTTAACTGAGTAACTTACGTTACAGTAACTTACGTTACAAAGTTCACTTATTAGCATATTTTTATTACAATAAATAAAGAATGAAAATTCCAGTCCAGTTTAGATCAAGATATTGTAAAATAACAATTATAAGTTAAATTCACAGAAATTTAATACCAAACTCAATGACCAATCAAACATATTACATAACATAAGACTTAAATCCATCATAGCCGCTGTTTTTAACAAGTTCAGGTAATTCAATTTTTCGTATTATGTTTTCTTTCTTGTAATAAATTTCATCTGCGTTTCTGGCCATTTCTAATTGGTTCCAACAGCAGCCATTACTTATATTTTAAACTCGTTTTCTTCAATAATCGTCACAATTCAAGGATACAATGTATTTTCGTACTTCACCACACACCATCATTCACCGGCTTTTATCTCTGTTTTTTCTTCTTGTTCCTTAAAATACTTAACTAAACGAAACCCCACAGTTTGTTAATTTCTAGTTCTTAAATGGTCATTGTCAATGTGCGGATCTTCAGAAAGTATTTTTGATAAATTTTGCTTTTTCTAACATAATTCTATACCATAAAGAGCGACTTTGAATAACAAATCTGTAATATCCACATGACTTTTCTCATACCCCTTCTACAGCGCATCTTTTCTGCAGAGTTCAGTGGCATTTTAATGCAGAATAAAATGTATTTCACCTGTAAGAGATAAAATATTTTTGTTTTTGTTTTTTCCAAAACATAATTGATAACTTTAAAACATAACAGAAGTCATTTTTGAAAAATTTATAGTACATTACTCCTAAATATTCTGAATGCAGTGATATTGTTTAGAGAGAATTAATATCTCAAAAGCCAAAAAGAAACATATAATTTATAATAGAGGTGCATTGTAATCTTATTGACAAATAGAAACATTTGAAGAAATATGGTTAATTTAAATTAAGTAAATACAGTACAAATTTTAAAGAATTCTTGCATAAATTACTCCTACTTGCCGCATAGGTTTATTTCACAATTTACTTTCATTATAAACACAAGTATTTAAGTTCTACGAGGGTAACTTACGTTACCTGCGCGTGTCGGTAACTTATGTTACACGTTTTGATTGCTGCACAAAAAATTAAACAGACAATATTTTAAAAAAAACTTTAACTATTTGCTTAACACACACTTATAAGATAGAAAATTAAGCATTGTTAATATTGCATTGCCCTTTCTTTATGCACCTCACGAACTTTAACATGTTTTTGGTAACTTACGCTACATAGCATAGTGCTTTTTTTAAATATACATAAATCACTTAATTTAGGTAACAACACTTACTTCAGCAATTCAGAATATTAATTTAAAGTGTAATAATCATTAATATTTCATTGCAACAGTTATCTAAAGAAAAAAAGTGAAACTTACCGACGTTGAAAGTTTGACCATTTGCTTCACCAAGAATAAAACATTCTAATGCCAACTTCAAAGTGCTGCCAAAACTAAAAAACTAGGTTCTAGACGGAAACTTATTTTGCATAAGACACTTTCAACCCTTTTAAATCGAAAAATATGCAAATTAATCACACTAGTTTAATTTAATTTTTTCAACGATTTTCCACACTTTCATGGAATTGCCCAGTAGGAAAAGTATTCCAGTTATGTGGTCAGGGTCTCTTAAACTCAAATCATTCAAATTTTGAAGTTAAGCGGCAAAATTCAGACATTTTATCTCGAAGGATTACTACGAAGTAATAAATTCATAATCTATAACATTATCCTTTTCTTCCGTAAGTCGCAAATAAGAAGAACAGTATCTACTATTCATATTTTACTGCACACATTGAGAATAAGTTTTGTCTCTCAGATTTTATATACAGGGTGTCCACTCCAATCGTGGACCAATAGCTAATTTCTAAACCGTTAGAGATAAGCATATAGTTTATTTAGGAAAAAATCTCCAATTTATGAAAGGAATTTTGGGTCTATTCAATGTTTTTCAAAAAATCAAATTTTGAAAGAGTTATGAAATTTAAATTTTTATACAACTCCCCAGTCCTATCAATCATATTTAGTAAAACATTCTTGACACTGTAACGTTTAAAACTAAAAAAAAATCACTGTTCTACGACAAAAATTGACCGAGTTATGACGTTTTGAAAAATCAAGATTTTGAATGATTTCGCGTACGGTCCTTTAAGCGATCTCTCGATGACGTCATGAAATAATGCAAAATCTTGATTTTTCAAAGCGTCATAACTCGGTCAATTTTTGTGGTAGAGGAGTGATTTTTTTTAGTTTCAAACGTTAGAGTGTCAAGAATGTTTTACTAAATATGATTGATAGGACTGGGGGGCTGTATAAAAATTTAAATTTCGTAACCCTTTCAAAATTTGATTTTTTGAAAAACATTGAATAGACCCAAAATTCCTTTCATAATTTGGAGATTTTTTTCCTAAATAAACTATATGCTTATCTCTAACGGTTTAGAAATTAGCTATTGGTCCACTATTGGAGTGGACACCCTGTATATATATATGAGCGATTCCATACCAAATCACCGAATGGGGGTCGCACGACCGACTCGGATTTTTTTTTAATTTGGTACATAGATTGATGGTATAGAGGTATAAAAAAGCCCAAAAGGAAAGTTACCTGCTCCACTTATTTTCTGAGATACATGCCCTCAAAGTTTGTCCGCCACGTCAAAATACTAAAAAAGTGATGTTAGTTAATGATTTTTTATAAAAAATCGTACTCGTGCAAAATAAAAGTGTTAGATATCTATGGAAACTAGTTACTCCAGGCATTCTGAAAAAAATACTAGAACGTTCATAATGAAAATTGCCAAGGTACAGGGCTCTTTGAAGTTGTCACCACAAAAACTTGATTTTGCACATTTTGCTAAAATTCAGGCATTTATTACAAAAAAAGGCAAACAAAACCAAAGGTTTTCTCACTTTCTGGTAGTGTACAGGTCCTCCCTGTAAATTGCTACGCAATAAATTATTTGGGTTTCTCACTCCTTCTTGGAAATATTTTAGCTTAAGAGCCGTTTTTTTTAAGAATCAGGCAGTCAAAAAACTCGACATTTTTGATTTTGCTGAAAATTTCAGAATATAATCTTTATTTAAAATCATTACACACGTGTTTTTTATTTTTGCAAAAAAAATTTTTTTCTTTCCGTTTTGGGAGGTCAAAGTTGGACTTTGCTCTTTTTTTCAGTAAAAACATGCCAACTTAGATAAGCCAATACTTTTTGCTTTAGCAGTGAACCGTGGAACTGACAATTATTTTGTGTTCTACAATACCCCCACTAACTGTAAGTACCGAAATATTTGTGGACGACTCTTACCGCAAAGGTCAGAGGTCACTCAAAGTTGTACGAAAAAAAGTTTTTTTATGCAACTTTGACCGACCAAATCTTATAGTGGAAACAGTGAAACACTGTAGTGTTATACAGGGTGTCCACTCCAATCGTGGACCAATAGCTAATTTCTAAACCGTTAGAGATAAGCATATAGTTTATTTGGGAAAAAATCTCCAAATTATGAAAGGAATTTTGTGTCTATTCAATGTTTTTCAAAAAATCAAATTTTGAAAGAGTTACGAAATTTAAATTTTTATACAGCCCCCCAGTCCTATCAATCATATTTAGTAAAACATTCTTGACACTGTAACGTTTTAAACTAAAAAAAATCACTCTTCTACGACAAAAATTGACCGAGTTATGACGTTTTGAAAAAACAAGATTTTGAAGGATTTCGCATACGGTCCCTTAAGCGATCTCTCGATGACGTCATGAAACAATGCAAAATCTTGATTTTTCAAACCGTCATAACTCGGTCAATTTTTGTTGTAGAAGAATGATTTTTTTTTAGTTTCAAACGTTACAGTGTCAAGAATGTTTTACTAAATATGATTGATAGGACTGGGGGGCTGTATAAAAATTTAAATTTCGTAACTCTTTCAAAATTTGATTTTTTGAAAAACATTGAATAGACACAAAATTCCTTTCATAATTTGGAGATTTTTTCCCAAATAAACTATATGCTTATCTCTAACGGTTTAGAAATTAGCTATTGGTCCACGATTGGAGTGGACACCCTGTATATCAGTAAATACCCACTAAAGAGCACGATCCAAAAACATGAAGATATGTGTTGTTGATATTTTGCACATTGAAATATTTGACTCTGAAATTGAAGAAATTGCAAAATTACCTGACTTTGAGGGTCATTATCTTCTTGCAGCATGAGTGAAGAAATATAAAACTAGCTGGAGTAGAAGCCTTTTTTGTCCCCGAAACACAATCAGTTAACAAACCTATGGCTACTCTTTCAGTTTTTGCATAATTCGGCTCTAAACTTTGCAAAATGAGTGTTTTTTGGCGTTAAGAAAAAAGGCCAATTACCTGTTTTAAAATAGGTATTGGGTCATTCCACGTCAGTTCACCCGGTCATGTAACCCATGTCCTCGGATTTTGATAAAATTTGGTGTATTTAATATTTTTATGGTGGTAAGTAACCATATGAATTCTTTTGCCCATATGTGATCTGGTTTTTGTTTTACAGGCCGTCAAACTTTTCAAAAAATTGCATTTTCTGTCAACAGCTAAGCCTAATCTGCATGTATACGTATCTCTTCAGTAAATTGTGACGGGTGCAGAAATCTTTCAATATTTCCAAAAATTCTCAGATATATTGCTGAAAGTATGAGGATTTAATAAAAAAATACTTAAAATTTATATAATATAATTTTGTTTGAATAAAATTTGAATAAACTACGACAAGCATTTTTTTTCTTGTGCAAAACATGAGTTTACTTAAGTGGCATTTCACGAAAAGGCGGAGGTCCTATTCAATAATGGAAGCATTCGAAATGAGCCTGAAGGTGTGTTCTATCATTGCAAAGAATAAAATTAGTGGTTTTTTTCGTTTTCTTGTTGCTGTTGTATAATATACACATTTCAGTATCAAACTTTTTGAAAAAAAGTTCTAGTCATTTTCCTAACCTAAATTTCACTGAAAAGCAAACATACCTTTATTTTTAAGTGTATTTACAGCCCTATTATGCTACTTAAAAATCATCTTAATCCCTTATTAAGCAGAAAGAAAAGTGAGAAATAATTTATGACTCCCAAATTCAGTTGTTAAGTTCAGCAAAATATCAGATGTAGAAAAAATATGTGCAAAACATGAATTCACTTTAGTAGTTTTTTATGAAGAGGCGGAGGTCATATTCAATAATAGAAGCATTCGAAATAAACCTAAAGATGTGTTCTATCATTGCAGAGAATAAAATTAGTGGCTTTTTTTCGTTTTCTTGTTGCTATTACACAATATACACATTTCAGTACCGACATTTTTGAAAAAAGTTCTAGTTATTTTCCTAACTTAATTTTCAATATTTTTTGCGTAAAAGAAGCATTGTGCATGCTTTTGTAGCATAAAAACGTATTATATTTAGTTTTAATGAATTATAATTGTATTGAATGTGCGAAGAAGAGATAGGATAGCACAATCTTTAAAGTAAAAACAATAATTAAAAATGTGAGTTTCTGAATATTATCGGATTGTTTGTCTTTGAAGTGTTTGTGTGATCCTGTTTTCAGCAAATTCAAGGAATATACTATTTGATATTTTAACGCTCAACCTTCCTTGCATTTGCGCATGTATCAGGTATCTTCTTATTTTATCAAAATACGGGTCATAGTGATAAGAGGAATAAAGAATGTGAGTGGGTTTTCTATTTTGGTTTGTTTGTTTCCATTGGATTTGCTTATCAAGAAGGTTGGTTTGCGCTGATAAATAATAATAGGAGATAATTAAAAAGCTAGAGCCCCTGACAGACATAATTCAATAAAAATAAAATAGAAATTTCAGCATCCAGTTAAGAGCAAATACAGCTTTCGACACTTGCTATTGAAGTTTAAAAGAAAAAAATTGAAAATTTTCAAGTAAGTGACTATGCTGGATTTGAAGCAAGGCTATCTTTTACCTAAGAAAGGACTATTATCTTTACTATAACCAAGAAATGGTAAGATGTTAGATGAAATAACTACGTCAAACGGTCCGTAAGATAAGATTCTGGAAGATGTTACTATTCTCTTCAAAAGGAGATTGAAAATGTACAAAATAAGTATTCCGAATATTTCATGATAACGTGACTTCAACAAGTACTGTCCGACGTCGGAAATGCAAGGAAGGTCGAGCGTTAAAATATCAAACAGTATATTCCTTAAATTTGCTGAAAACAGGATCACACAAACACTTCAAAGACAAACAATCCGATAATATTCGGAAACTCATATTTTTCATTGTTATTTTTTCTTCAAAGATTGTTCTATCCTATCTCTTCTTCGCACATTCAATACAATTATAAATCATTAAAAATAAATATAATACGTTTTTATGCTACAAAAGCATGAGCTATTCTTCTTTTACACAAAAAATATTAAAAATTAAGTTAGGAAATGACTAGAACTTTTTTCAAAAATATTGGTCCTGAAATGTATATATTGTGAAATAGCAAAAAAAAAAAAAAAAAAAAAAACGAAAAAAGCCACTAATTCTGTTCTTTGCAATGATAGAACACACCTTTAGGTTTATTTCGAATGCTTCTAATATTGAATATGACCTCCGCCTCTTCATAAAAAGCTACTAAAGTGAATTCGTGTTTTGCACATCTTTTTTCTGCATCTGATATTTTGCTGAACTTGACAACTGACTTTGGGAGTCATAAATTATTTCTCACTTTCCTTTCTGCTTAATAAGGGATTAAGATGATTTTTAATTACTTAAAAATAAAATTTACTTAAAAATAAAGGTATGTTTGCTTTTCAGTAAAATTTAGGTTAGGAAAATGACTAGAACTTTTTTTCAAAAATTTTGATACTGAAATGTGTATATTGTACAACAGCAACAAGAAAACGAAAAAAACCACTAATTTTATTCTTTGCAATGATAGAACACACCTTCAGGCTCATTTCGAATGCTTCCATTATTGAATAGGACCTCCGCCTTTTCGTGAAATGCCACTTAAGTAAACTCATGTTTTGCACAAGAAAAAAAATGCTTGTCTTAGTTTATTCAAATTTTATTCAAACAAAATTATATTATATAAATTTCAAGTATTTTTTTATTAAATCCTCATACTTTCAGCAACATATCTGAGAATTTTTGGAAATATTGAAAGATTTCTGCACCCGTCACAATTTACTGAAGAGATACGTATACATGCAGATTAGGCTTAGCGGTTGACAGAAAATGCAATTTTTTGAAAAGTTTGACTGCCTGTAAAACAAAAACCAGATCACATATGGGCAAAAGAATTCATATGGTTACTTACCACCATAAAAATATTAAATACACCAAATTTTATCAAAATCCGAGGACATGGGTTACAAAATCCCGTTTTCCTGGGTGATTTGACATGGATTGACCCTATTGCTATTATTTGTAGTACTATTATATCCCAACTTCCTAACTAGCTGAAATGGCATCTAAAGATGGTTATACAGTTGAAACCAAATTTAAAATGAATTCTCGAAAATACTCAGTATACGTCAAAAACCATCTTTTTTTATTTGTCCAGGCGACGTTTTTTTTTTTTTTTTGTTATAGCTCTTTATTCCGTTCGGTTCTAACATGGTAAGCAATTTATGTACTTCTTGTCGTTTTAGTTGCTGTAAAACTGAAAAGTAATGTATCTTAAGTCTGATATAAAGTAATATATCTTGTCATATCAAGTTTATAATGTAAGAGAACATTTTGAAATGGATAATAGACCTAATCTAAAAAAAAAAAAATACTTGTTCACCTGCGCCCTCTTGCTCGATGTCGTGAATGTCATCAAAAATTTCCAGACCAGCACCGAGGGGCTTTAATGTACCAAGATTTTTAGGAAGTGACATTCTGCTAAAGAGGCTTCTGATTTGTGAAAAAGTTGAGTTTTTGATGACATTCACAACATAGACCAAGAGGGCACAACTGAACCAGGAGGGCACAGCTGAACCAAGAGGGCACAGCTGAACAGAAGTTTTTTTTTTTGGATTATGTTTATTGTCCATTTCAAAATATTCTTTTAGCATTATGAACTTAATATGACAGGACATATTGTTTTATATAAGACTTAAGATACATTGCTTTCCTGTTTTACAGCAACTAGAACGACAAGAAGTACATAAATTGCTTACCATGTTGGAACCGAACGGAATAAAGAGCTATAACAAAAAAACGTCGCCTGGACAAATAAAAAAAAAAGGTTTTTGACGTATACTGAATATTTTCGAGAATTCATTTTCAATTTGGTTTCAACTGTATAACCATCTTTAGATGCCATTTCAGCTAGTTAGGAAGTTGGGATATAATAGTACTACAAATAATAGCAATACCCATTTTAAAACAGGTAATTGGCCTTTTTTCTTAACGCCAAAAAACACTCATTTTGCAAAGTTTAGAGCCGAATTATGCAAAAACTGAAAGAGTAGCCATAGGTTTGTTAACTGATTGTGTTTCTGGGACAAAAAAGGCTTCTACTCCAGCTAGTTTTATATTTCTTCACTCATGCTGCAAGAAGATAATGACCCTCAAAGTCAGGTAATTTTGCAATTTCTTCAATTTCAGAGTCAAATATTTCAATGTGCAAAATATCAACAACACATATCTTCATGTTTTTGGATAGTGCTCTTTAGTGGGTATTTACTGATATATAACACTACAGTGTTTCACTGTTTCCACTATAAGATTTTCGATAAACTTTTTTTCGTACAACTTTGAGTGACCTCTGACCTTTGCGGTAAGAGTCGTCCACAAATATTTCGGTACTTACAGTTAGTGGGGGTATTGTAGAACACAAAATAATTGTCAGTTCCACGGTTCACTGCTAAAGCAAAAAGTATTGGCTTATCTAAGTTGGCATGTTTTTACTGAAAAAAAGAGCAAAGTCCAACTTTGACCTCCCAAAACGGAAAGAAAAAAATTTTTTTTGCAAAAATAAAAAACACGTGTGTAATGATTTTAAATAAAGATTATATTCTGAAATTTTCAGCAAAATCAAAAATGTCGAGTTTTTTGACTGCCTGATTCTTAAAAAAAACGGCTCTTAAAAATAAGCCATAAGGCAAAAAATGCGTTTTTGGCCATCTTGGCTGCCATTTTTCTCATAAAGGGGGAGCAGTAGAAACTTTAATTTTTTTTAAAACAAGCCACTGATATGTTAGCTATTCACAGGAAAAGAGTTTACTTTTGGTTATTTCTCCCATTAAGAGATATCCTGCTGAAAGTATATGCATGTTTTTCGCGACGACCATATGCTTTTGTTCCCCCTCTCATGGACTTAAAATTAATTAAACCAAAAAATAATTATATATTTATTATTAGCTGTATTATCTACTCAATATGTCATGAAATTTAATTTATTAAATCATTGAACAATAAATTAGATAATTGATGAAAACAAGAAAAAGTATTTCTCTGATGCCTGAGCATTATGCATTCATAATTATAAAGCACTAAATACTTTCTTGAGAAATTAATTAACATAAATGAGCTCTAAATAGTTATATTATAAGCAATACCCAATCTTGTGATTTGGATACTCCTGTTTTTAATTGAAGAATTTCTTGAATATCACATGAATATCAGGAAAATAAATGAGGTCTTTTCGTTTGATGTAGGAGACTTTATGACAAATTTCATTTGATGGGCTACTAACTGAGCATGGTGATAAAGAGCTATTAATTTCAGCTTCGAATTCCATTTTAACTTATTAACAGTTATATATTTATAAAATAATTAAATAAATAATTTAATACAAAGCCATGCTTGAAGAATTAAAATTAGTGCAACTCATCTATTCCCATACTGATCTTTACAAAACTGACATGTGTTGAGCACTGATAAGAACTGACAAGAATAAGTTTACTCACTAAAATACTAGTTCACAGATACTATAAAGCGTACATTCTATTTTCTACAAAATAATACTGCAACAAAGAACAAGGGTATAAAGGGGTAGGTACTAAAGAATTTCGTGAAAACTCAATTAAAATAAAGGAGCTTCGAATATTTATCTCATAGGCAATACCCAATCTTGTGATTGGATGTTCCTGATTGATGGCTATAAACAGGAGGATACCCTTGTTCTTTGTTGCAGTATTATTTTGTGGAAAATAGAATGTATGCTTTATAGTATCTGTGAACTAATATTTTAGTGAGTAAACTTTTCTTGTCAGTTCTTATCAGTGCTCAACAAGTGTCAGTTTTGTAAAGATCAGTATGGGAATAAATTAGTTGCACTAATTTTAATTCTTCAAGCATGGCTTTATATTAAATTATTTATTTAATTATTTTGTAAATATTTAACTGTTAATAAGGTAAAATGGAATTCGAAGCTGAAATTAATAGCTCTTTATCACCATGCTCAGTTAGTAGCCCATCAAATGAAATTTGTCATAAAGTATCCTACATCAAACGAAAAGACCTCATTTATTTTCCTGATATTCATGTGATATTCAAGAAATTCTTCAATTAAAAACAGGAGTATCCCAATCACAAGATTGGGTATTGCTTATACTATAACTATTTAGAGCTCATTTATGTTAATTAATTTCTCAAGAAAGTATTTAGTGCTTTATAATTATGAATGCATAATGCTCAGGCATCAGAGAAATACTTTTTCTTGTTTTCATCAATTATCTAATTTATTGTTCAATGATTTAATAAATTAAATTTCATGACATATTGAGTAGATAATACAGCTAATAATAAATATATAATTATTTTTTGGTTTAATTAATTTTAAGTCCATGAGAGGGGGAACAAAAGCATATGGTCGTCGCGAAAAACATGCATATACTTTCAGCAGGATATCTCTTAATGGGAGAAATAACCAAAAGTAAACTCTTTTCCTGTGAATAGCTAACATATCAGTGGCTTGTTTAAAAAAAAATTAAAGTTTCTACTGCTCCCCCTTTATGAGAAAAATGGCAGCCAAGATGGCCAAAAACGCATTTTTTGCCTTATGGCTTATTTTTAAGCTAAAATATTTCCAAGAAGGAGTGAGAAACCCAAATAATTTATTGCGTAGCAATTTACAGGGAGGACCTGTACACTACCAGAAAGTGAGAAAACCTTTGGTTTTTGTTTGCCTTTTTTTTTTTTTTTGTAATAAATGCCTGAATTTTAGCAAAATCTGCAAAATCAAGTTTTTGTGGTGACAACTTCAAAGAGCCCTGTATCTTGGCAATTTTCATTATGAACGTTCTAGTATTTTTTTTTTTTTTCAGAATGCCTGGAGTAACTAGTTTCCATAGATATCTAACACTTTTATTTTGCACGAGTACGATTTTTTATAAAAAATGATTAAATAACACCAGTTTTTTAGTATTTTGACGTGGCGGACAAACTTTGAGGGCATGTATCTCAGAAAATAAGTGGAGCAGGTAACTTTCCTTTTGGCTTTTTCATACCTCTATACCATCAATCTGTGTACCAAATTAAAAAAAAATCCGAGTCGGTCGTGCGACCAACTTTTTTTTTTCGGTGATTTGGTATGGAATCGCTCATATATATATATAATAAAAAAAACTTCTTGTATTATGACGCGCTTATGCTCTGCTCAAAATGGAAATTAACGCTAACAACTAAATTTAAGGTGAAATGATTTTTTTATTCTAACGCAAAATATTTCTTCGTTAGCAAGCAATTTCTGAATTTTTTAAATATATACTCGAAAATGGCCACAGAAAAAATTTAGAGAGCAACTTTTAGATATTGTTATATTTTTACACATTTATTAATAAATATCATTTACCGGTTTTTCATTGTTATGCCAGGATGATTGATTGAACGAAAATCATTTGGTTCATAATTGATTACGCCAGAGATAAAGATACAGAGCGGGATCAATCAGTAACTTATCTCTTTCGACGCCTCTCTTCTATCAACGTTTTATTCATAAACGTGAGTCGTTGATTTGGAGTTTCAACACTGATTTTGCAGAAAATTAAAAGCATAAATGCTGGAAAGTGCATGTTTTCCTAATTTTATTTTGATTACTGAATTTCTAGACGAACGACTATGTTAGAATATTAGAGCACACAGTAAAATCAAAGCAAAAACATCGAGAGATACAATGCAAAAAAGGAGCTGTTGTTTTAACAGTATAATACTGGCAGCCGAGTTCCAATTTAAAACTGTAAAATGCACATTAATTATCTAAAACTAGCAATTTTACAGTTTATTACTGTAAAGTTCGAAATTTTGCAGTTTATTGCCGTAAAATTTAGCTGTATTATACTGTAAAAACAACAGTATAATACTGGCAGCCGAGGTTCCAGTTTAAAACTCTAAATTGCACGATAATAGAGTGTAAATTTAGCAGTTTTACAGCTCATTACTGTAAAATTTGAAATTTTTACAGTTCATTACCGCAAAATTAACTGTATTATACAGTAAAAACAAGTTTTTTATAGTGTAAGAGGTGTGATAAATAAATTAAAATTTTAACGAGAAAATGTCCACAACAGATTTAGAAATAATATAGGGTGAGTTCTGGTAAGTGCGTCCACGGGGTAAGTGCGTCCACTGGGAATTATATGAACACTGTCCTGAAATGGCTTCTGCAACGCATCGCCTACGTTAGATAACTGTCTAATGATAATTTCAATAGGTAGAATTCAGGCCTGGATTCAATAGACGAAACGCAATCAGAGACAACTTAAATGTCTTCAAAAAAACTCTAAAGTAAAGATTGAGAAGGTTTTGTTTCAGTTTCTCTTGTAGTCAAACCAAGCAATTGAAGTCAAGAAATGCAAGTTGTTTCTTTTGAGTAATAGCTGCTAATAACATACATGGGGTATTTTGATCAAATACTCTAACTAAAATTTGTTTATAGGACGGTACGCACTTTCCCTTTCTTTAAAGTAAGGTGGGGGTAAGTGCGTACCATTATGATGGGGCAAGTGCGTACCACTATTATAAGGCATATGCGTACTATTATGCGGAGCAAGTGCGTACCATTATGATGAGGCAAGTGTGTACCATTAAGAGGAAAGTCCGACTCTCGTAATTCACCTTTAATTTTGCTTATAACTCTTTTATAAGCCGATTATAAACCCGACGTCATTTCCATCAAGTATTTATATTTACATTGAATGCGGCATAAGATTTTAATTTTATTCATTACCTCTGAAATATATTGGCTTTTAGATATCAGTTAGTAAATTTTTCGTTGAAAATAGCGATCATAAGCTATACTTAATTTAAACCAGAATGAAAAACGAAGCAATGAAATTAAGTGAAACACTAAATAAGGAACCAACTGATTCAAAAAACGAAGGTGGAGTAATGAATAAATTATATTTAAGAAAATTAAGAACACCTTGTGAAAAACTATTTCAATGTACAAGAAAAAAAAGTACAATATCATGATCTCATTACATGATCAATTTTTTTTTTTTTTGCTCTTTATTTTGTGTTTTTTCTTACTGCTGCTGATTCTAATAAGAAAAATATTTTAAAACCGTATTTATTCAAAAAAAAAGAAAAAGAAAAAAAAAACGAATTGTTCACTCAGGTCACCTAACGATCTACCATACAAATAGAATTAAAGAAAATCACAGGGGTACGCACTTACAACAACGCTATTGGACGCACATGTCTCATCTTACATTTAAGAAGGGGTAAGTGCGAACCCTGGCTTAAACACCGACTGATTAATGTATTAAACCAAAATAAACTAAATGATTATTACTAAATAAAAACAACTTACATTTGCTTACTTGATCTTATTAAAAGGACAAGGGAAGAATCACAGACACAACACTCTCTCAATCTTCAAATCACAGTTGTTCGCAAGACACGTGGAATATCATTGATTGCGTTTCATCCATGCAAGCAAGTGCTGATCTCTAGTATTAGGAATTATTCCAAGGCAATTACCTAACATATTTAATGTGCGCCAGAAGTTTTTTCCTGCTCATATTCACATAATTTAAGGTGGACGCACTTACCCCGCTAGGTAGGGAAAGTGCGTACCTTAGAATAGGTGTCATAAACAAGGTCACAAAACCTATGCTTATGGTTTATTTGACATATTATATGCTTGAAAATCTTAGTAAAGGATCTGGAAAGAAAACTTGTGAGTGTACAAGATTTTTCAACAGAGCAGCCTCCTTGAGAACATGAACTTTGAAAAAAAGGGTACGCACTTACCAGAACTCACCCTATATGTTTTCGAATGAAACGTTAAAAAAATAAATCCAGAGCACGTTATTCCAAAATTAGACTGCATAACTATGTGACAGCAATTTAACTTGCGAAATTTTAAAGTATTAACATTTGATTAACAGTTTTCTTATGCAATGCCAGATAACAAATTTGATAAAGTGAGAAACATGATTTAAAGCTTCGACATGTTTACTTTGAAGAAATCATCTTCTCTCCAGTTGAAAATGTCATGCCAGGAAAACTTTTCTAAACATAATCTGTATGTAAAGAAAACTGCATGCTCTCAATAAAAGAAGCAAAGATATCATAACAATGCAACAAGATGCAAGCGCTGAATCCCCGCAGAAAATCGTTTCTTACTGGAAAAAAGAAGCACTTTGAAACTTGATATAATGTTAAACGCAGAAAAATAGGCAGATTTTTTTTAAATAAGAAAGAAAACGAGAAGTCAACTCCGTTTTATAAATACGTCGCGTCTTGCATTTAACGTTAACAAAGCCAATATGCGACAGAAAAAAGAGGAGAAACGGAATACAATACCACTAACGTTCTTGGAATGATAGTTTTAAATTTATTTCTTCTGGATTTTTTGACTTTTGGTATGTTTTTGTATTGATTGTAGAATTTTGCGTGTCAATCCAACATGTTTGCATTTTGTTGCGTTTTATCTATTAAAACATTGCAATAGGAAGACAGACTTTGTAAGCCATTTTAAAGTGCACTTAGGAAGCGTGATCTATTTCTTTTGAAACACATGAAAACGGGTTTTGCTTTACGTAAAAGCGTAAAACCAGTTGGGGGTAAAGGGAAACAGAATTATTGAGTTCAAGTTTAGATCCCTCCCTTTCTCTTGTGCGAGTTGAGACATGAAATTTCGTGCATTATGTTTAAAACTACACTTTCTGAGAGTAACTGGCA
Source organism: Uloborus plumipes (assembly GCA_038373865.1). Lineage (NCBI taxonomy): Eukaryota > Metazoa > Arthropoda > Arachnida > Araneae > Uloboridae > Uloborus > Uloborus plumipes. The sequence goes on along the minus strand of JAXGGA010002358.1, from coordinate 32,783 downwards.
CTTTGGAAGCGTGATATAAACAACGATAACGCTTACGACGTTTTTGAACAAGCGGAACTCACAGAATCACTTCTATATTGTTACCTTGTCATAATTCGTCAACATTTCAATTTCAAAAATTGTCAAAAAGTGCTTTAATTAAGTTTGTTTCCTATTACTCAGTGTTTATATTTTACAAATCACATCAATTCTTAACGTCCAATGAAATGTTGCCTCACTTAAAAAAAAAAAAAATTTAAAAGGTAAACTTGTAAACTATTACTTAACTAACACCTTAACCAATGTAGTTTGAAGTTCCAACTTACTTCGGAGTATCAAAATTACTATTTTTAGATCACATTGAATTAGAATGAGGATTTTAATTGAAACGAAGAGAAGCGAATTTCAGAGTAAAATGTTGTGTGCAAATTGAAGCGAGGTTTATGTTAAGTGCAACTACGTTTAACTACATTGGCTCTGCTGAGAAACTAACTAATGGAGTTGGTATCCCTCTTGTGATTTAGTAGAAACACGATAGTATTATTTATACTAATCAGCTGATGGGTAATCAAGGAATTATAGCAGGATTTCATATTTAGGAGCAGTTTTTTATTTCTTAACTTGAGGTATAAATTTTTAATTGCTATTTTTTTTTAACTTAGAGCGCATTACAAAATCCTTTAGCGTGAAAAAATGAGGTAAGTGTGCCTTGTATTGCCAATCTCTGGCTCAGGGTCTGATATCTCGCTCATTTATGATAAAATTGACTCCAACGTTTGTACATTTATTAAATCCATATAAATAAAATATAGAATATATGTGTATGTGTGTATGTTCTCTATGCAAATCCATAGTTTACGTCGGATCTGGACCACATTTGGCGAGAAGGTACTTGGGCACCGGGGAAGGGTCAACCCGTAATTTACTACTTCGAGAGTTACAGAGCATAACATGTTCGTCTCCATTTGAAATAATATTCACATATTTTATTAACTTAGAATTGTAGATTATGAGCATACATTCACACTTGAGTATGGGACCAAAAAGCGGTGATAAATTTGCTATTATTATCGAGAGATCGCTCCACCGATGACGTCATGAAATAATGCAAAATCTTAATTTTTCAAAACGTCATAACTTGGTCAATTTTTGTGGTAGAACAGTAATTTTTTTTAGTTTTAAACGTTGCAGTGTCAAGAATGTTTTACTACAGATGATTGATAGGACTGGGGGGCTGTATAAAAATCTAAATTTCGTAACTCTTTCAAAACTTGATTTTTTGAAAAGCATTGAATAGACCCAAAATTCCTTTCGTAATTTAGAGATTTTTTCCTAAATGAACTATATGCTTATCTCTAACGGTTAAGAAATTAGCTATCGGTCCACGATAGGAGTGGACACTGGACACCCTGTATATTAAACAAACACTGCTTTTTTGAGCACAACCTCACATGTTAACTTCTTTACAGATTGCTCCCCCCTTACCCTACCTTCTCACTCCAAACTTTTTTTTATCATCCCGCCTAACCCCATTTCAAAGCCTTAGTCTCTACTGATGTCTGGTAGTGTTTCAGTTTCTTCTGTTTGTTACTCTTTCCTATTAGCTCATGAGCTTTGTCCAATAAGAGAAAGGAAAGGCAGTGATGGGGACTGACATATAACGTGACACTTTGATTTCTTTTCAGTTTTGTGTGAAAATAATGGGAAAACATTATAAGAACAAGGGGAAACAGTGCTATTTTGCTGTTTGCTATGATCATGGGGCAACCCATTTATTTCCTCCCTTCAAAATTGAAGATTGGTGCTGGAGGAGGGGATGAAATGAACCATAAGTTTAAATTCAGATATTGAATGGAAGTACACTTTGTGAAGTTCGGATTGAAAACGAAGCACTTCGTCTGAAAAACAATATATACCTAGGGGGAAAATAATCCTCAAATCAATCCCCAGGTGAGACGTCATATTAGTATAGCGTTAATGGTATATTTGGGTGGCCCATTTTCTGTCAAGTTTTTAATGGACTTCTTACGCAAAAATGAATGTTCAACTACCGTAAATCAGGGTTACTTGGACCTTGGGGGGTTACTTGAGCCCACTACAATAAAATGATAAAATCTAGGTTTGGTACCTACTAGTTGAAGACTTGCACGTAGTTCCTCGTTTCTCCACTAGGTAGAAGCCCTCTGTAGTCTCTAACGCTAGTACCAAACCCAGATTTTATCATTTTACTGTGGGCTCAAGTAGCCCTCTTCTGGGTCCAAGTAACCCTGATTTACGGTACTGAAACGGGAAAAAAGTATTTTCGTTCCATTTTTACATCTGTAGCTTAAGTGGAATGTGAGCATTATATTAGTGGAGTTTAAATTAGTACGTTCAAACATTTTTCTCGTTTATAATTTTAAATTGGGAATACACTCATGGTTTTTACTGTAAAGCTATGCTATAACTTGTTTCACTGACCTTATTGAATTACTTAAAATATAAAGAAAGTACATATCTACGGTACATGGCTATTTTCTAGCTGAAAACTTCGCTATCATTATTAGACTCTCTTGGTTTTTCTGGTTTGAAAAATATGATTAAAAACCTTTGGTGGTCAAAGCCAACAGAATGTTAATTGAATTTGACATTGACTTCCTCTTATCTTTATCATGAACAAAAAGTGAATGTTTAATAATTAATTGCATTTTCTTATTTGCCCAATAAATACCATACTTTCATTAGTGTATTATGAAACATTAAAGTAAATAAAAATAAAATGCAGCTCTCTCTTTGGAAATGAAAAAATTAGAGCTGAAAAATAGTAGTTTGAAAATAAAATCTAACTCATAATTATAAGGTATAAAATTGTAGAGATTCATTAAATTGCTTCCATGGTTCTACTGTGTGCACAATATAATCCAATAAAAACCTCGGTTGATCTAAAATCAGTAAAATGCTAACTAAATTCAATATTGATTTCCTGTGTACTGAGTCACGAATCAAATAACTACTGATTAATTTTTAATACTTTATTACATTAGCTTGATATTATTGTCTTAATTTAATTTTCCATTGCATTATGCAGCATCTAAGTAAATAAAAAAAATGCATGTCGTAATTTTCAATTCAGTCGCTTTTTTTTTTGTGCAACACAAAAATAGACAAATAAAATACAGACCTCTCTGTGGAAATGAAAAACTAAAAAATAAAGCATAGTAATTTGGAAAACAAATTCCAACACTTAATTCCAAACTACGAGAATGTAAAGCTTAATTTCTACCTGCCATAATTTTGTTACTTAATCAACATGATCCAATAGAAACCTCATAAACTGAATTAAAATCTACTTCCTGTTATTTTTGTCATTGATCATGAAGTTAATATTTAATAATTGATTTAATTACTTGCTTAATGTTTACCTCTATTAAAGCGTTCATTGTGCAGTATTTCAATATAAAAATAAGTAAATAAATAAAAATTTAAAATAAAGAACAAATGACTCTTTGGGGGGGGGGAGGGAATTGAAAACAGTAAAGAAAATACTGTAAAATAACTTAGTCTCGCAAGCTGTAATTTTTGTGAAAACGGAGATATCGACGATTTCGCAAGCGTAAAATTTCACGAATTTTAAATAAACGAAACCGAAACTTGAGAAAACAAAATTATCTAGGCTAAAACTTTCGCGATTCGGGCCTGCTGACGAAAAAAGGAGATTTTATAGTAAATATGAAAATAGTGATGGGAAAAACCAATTACACCATGCAATACAAGGTACAGATAAATTGGCCTACATGGTTTTTTTAAATTTAATATAATATGTTTAAAATTGGGTGATAAAAGTCAATTAAATATTGAACTGGATTTACTATTAATTTCTTATCTTAGTTATGAAATCAGAAATTAATATTTAATAACTATTATCCTATCAATTAGTATAAAATCTAGTTCAATTTCCATATTTTTGCTGCTAAAAATGTTCCTATTATTCTCAAACGGCAAAAAGGCTAAACTATTTTTTAATATTTAGCATTGAAATTAGAAATAACTTATTTACTTGCCAAAAATTGATCCTGACAGCACTAATGAGAGGTTTTGTTGGATATTTTATTGTTCTTTTTCTCATCCCTTCTCATCGCATTTATCCATGCTTTTTGTTTGGTAGGATCTTTGGAACGCTAAAAAATAGCTTGTCAGGGGTATTATAGGTTGTATTTTTGCAACAAGGGACAAGGAAATGCTTATAACTACCCTTTTTAGTCTTTGCCATGTGTTCTAAATTTTATAAATAGGTAGTACTTATCAAAAGTAGGGAACCACAAATCTAAAACGCACGTCGAATCGGTCTTCTACAAGCGATTGGCGCGGCGTCGCTGTGCATTGTGACGTCACATCAGGGGCCATCTTGATTGCAGTGTTTTCCCGCGAAATTTTTAAAACCAACTTAAAATATTAATATATTTTCTCGGCCGTGGTGGCCCGATCGGTAAGGCATCGGACTCGTGTCCGGAGGGACCCGGGTTCGATCCCAGCCGATCAAAGATTCACCGTCTTGATTAATGGTGGCTGGGAGGCGAAAAATGTCGTGGTCACAAAGTCCTCCAAGTGAAACGATACCTCTGGGGGTGCTGGGCCTAGAGTTTGCTCGACTCTAGGTTCTGGTTCAAAATTAAGATCAGAGCGCTCTTCAGGGCCCTATCCCGGTTAAACTACGAAGCTGTGGTAGGTACGGGGGACCCTGGAGTGTGAAACTCAAGATGTGGCATTTCAGTGGAAGGTGTCCTATGCATCTTGATAACAACAAAACGCCATAACTGCCCTCTGGCGGCTGATTTTTCAATGCAACTTCTGGCTCTTTTGAAGATTGGTAGAGACGTGTAAACTACGTCTAATGACGGTCATAACTCAAAAATTACAATTTTTGAGTTGTAGCACTTTTGTAGCAAGGGTGCGATATAATAGTTATATAATCAATCAGGTACAATGTTACAAACCCCCCCCCCCTTTTTTTATTACTTGCAACTTCATAAGTTAATTTTTTTAGAACCTGTGACTGTCAAGAAAAATAAATATTTTAGAATGTCTTCTTTATTCATAACTCAATATTTTTATTAAGAAACAAGGTCTTCCTACTCCTTGAACATCTGATGAGAAAAAGAAATTGTTCTTAAAACTAATTGATATTTGCTTTAATGAAGTAAGCTTTTAGTCTATTTTGATTTTACATTAAAATTGGTTATTTTTAATATTTAATAGAGGATGTCAAAACTGGAGCATGAAATCTATTTCATGTACCGTTTTTGGCCATTCAGGTGACCATTTACCAGTTTTGGTCATTCAGGTGGCCATGTTCCAGTTTTGGCCACATAGTTAATTATTTATAAATTGTTCGGACATGAAATAACTTGAAGTATTTGGTTAAAATGAAAACAAAATACTTTTGTTTCTGTTTGTATAGATATGGCTCCAATTAAAAAAATCAAAACAGATGGCAAACCTAGTAAAAAAGGTTTTGCTATTTAACATCAAAAACACAAAGTGCAGTTACGGCTGTTTATAGAGGAATAGTTGCTTCAAAAGCAAGTAAAGTTTTTGGAGCGCAAAGGTTCACTCTACGCCATAAAATAGACGAAAGGGTGCCACTTTCTTTAGATTATAGTAAACCTAAAGACATACTAGGATCCGAGATTCAAAAGGAATTAGAAAATTGGATTTTGAGCATTGCAAAAATGGGGTTTCCCGTAACTAAAGAACAGCATCTTGATTCTGTGCAGAAAATATGTGCATGGACTGCACAAAATTCAATAATGCAGCTGAATTCAGTGATGAAATGAATTAAAATGTTTAACAGTTTTAACATTCTATAACCAATACAAAATATATTTTCTTGATGATATTTTTCTACCAAGCATCCTTAAGTATCTAAAATTAACTAACATTTAGTTTCATACATATAGTTGGCTCAAAAACAAAATGTAAGTAAGTATATTTATATATATTTACATACAAATAATTCATTACATTACATTATAGTACTTTTTTTTTCTTGAGTTTCTAAACATATTTTTAAAGAAAATCATATTGATGTGGCCATAGCTGGTACATGAATGTGGCCAAAACTGGTACAAATTGAGAAAACATATTTGGTAATTTTTAACTCAAAATCAAAAATGTTCTATCGATATATTTTAAGATAGTTACTAAGACAGTTACAGAGCCTAGTAAATATACTAAATAATAATTTTTGCATGAACACACTTTGGTCAGTCCATTTACTATAAATTTTTCTTTTCAAAATTTCTCTAAAAGTGGCCATAACTGGAGCATCTACCCTATGAACTTTTTAAAAGCATTTTATTTTAAATTTCAGCTAATATTTGTAGCCGTAATATAAGCCTAAGTGAGTAAACTAATATCCTTAATTTATCAAGTTATAGTCCAGGAAATTAAAAATAAATTATTCCAACATATCCCACTTTCTCTTTAAAAGGCAGGGAAAAACTAGTACAAGTAAAGGGAGAATTAGCACATTTCATTTTTTCAATAAATAACATTTTAAAGAAGTGGTAAACTATAGTTTATACTTCTTTCAAGCCTAAACTTTACGTTTTGTAGCATTACCCATATTAGCATGCATATTTGTTTAAGGCTGAAAATTGAATTATTTTTTAAGTTTAGCTTTTAATGTTTTTTAATGCTGAAATAGAGTTTCGTTAGCATCTCTTCTTGAAATTATAATCGGTAGATTTGAAACTTTTTAAAATGAACTGGGCAATAACACAACATGTGCATTTTCATAGAATTCTGTTTGTTTTGCTTTACAGATAAAGTGTTAATAGTTTATGAACTTAATTCATGAGAAACATAAATTGCCTTTATATTACTCATAAATATTTCATAGTTCGAAGGACTAAAATGTAAAAGTGTGAGATAAGTTTTTCATGGTGAAAGTTTTACTGGATGCTGTATCTGCGTGACATAATTGTTATAAATATTTCCCTCGAGGTACAAGTCAGCAGAAATATACATTTTAAGACAATTATTTTTCAACAAAATAGCTGTTAGTTTTTCTATGTCCGTTAAGTGTTTAAATGAAAACAAATGCCTTTATCTTTTCTCTTTGAAAGATTTTTCTTCTTCTTAAGTACGTAATAATCAAACACTTTTCATGACATTTTAAAAGCCGTTTAAATTCACGACTACAGTGCATTAAGTGATCGTAAGGAAAGTGCAGGAATTTTCCTCGAAATCATAATTTGCTGCTCTAAACATTAAATAAGATGCGTTATATTCTGATTTTCTTTATGAACAAAACTTTTACAAGAAAATTATTTTTAAACATTGTCTCCGATTGTAAAATACGCTGTTATTCAGATTTTTTTCTGTCTGCTTTCTTGTTCGTCATTTCAATAAAAGACATTACTCCTTTCATTAAAAGGACTGTTTTTCAAAAATAATAATTTTTGCGAAGCTTAATAGCTTTTCGGTAAATTTTTGAGCAACTGTAAACGTGCAATTCATAAACAGACGTTCTTTACGTGTATCTACTTATATTTACGTGACCTTTAACATGGTAGTTTTTTCCTTGGTTTCTTAAAAGTTAAACATAGTTTGAACTCTTTTGCTTAACTAACTATTTAATTATTTTAAGTAATCGTCTTTTTTCTGCTACATATGGGATGCTTAAAAAAAGTGGCGTAAGTCAAAACTTTTCAAATTTGGGTTATGTACAGAAATGTGCTCCTTTTTTATTTCCTCTATTTACTATGAGTGACATTAGGGTAAGCCAGTGGCTCAATATTTAGCCACAATGAGCGGCATTACTTATGTTAACTAACAAAAAATAGCAGTAAGATTTAGATTGACAGTGGTGTAAGTCATAAAGCAAGCTAACAGTTTCGTTTATTTATACTATTTAGTGTGCCAAGTCCTCAAAGTGTTTTTAAAAAATTTTAAGTATTCTAGTTGTATAGATTAAGTTTTATGTTACAAGCAATGTGGATGTAAACGAGCTTGAAATACGATGGATAAGGCTTGAAAAAGACGGTGTTCACACGATAAAGTACAAGACACAACTTTAAAAAAATGTATTGACTTCAGAAAAAAAATATATATATATTTGCTACTGGAAGAAAAGGAAGACCAGTTTATTTAGAAAATTTACCATGTGAGATGTTGTACTCTAATAGTAGACTAGTGTTCATGAAAAAAAAAAAGACATGATGGCTTTACTACCTTTTATCCCTCCAGTCCACGGTGGTTTTTCCGTAATTTGACAACTGATAATAATGATGAAGACGACTTAGGTCCTTTGCTCATGAATTATAAGACCGAAAATGATTTTTTATGAATACGATTTTTATGAAGATAAAACTGTTGATACTTTAGTGCTTAAACTTTAAGAAATTACTTAAAACTAAACTTAATGTTACTTTACAAAAATAGCTGTAAAATAAATACTAAATCACTTTACACTTTCTTTCACAAATCCTATATAACGGTCAGAATGACAGTACTGTAAGTCAAACAGAGCTATATAATATATTCTGAATATATGTTTTATACCGATTTATTCTTACAATAACAAATTAGGCCGTGAAATAATTAAACATATAATAGAGATATAATAATAAGGATTTTTTTTTCGTTGTTTTACAAAAGCTTCAACTACTCAAAACATGGTTGCAGTAACTTCAACCACTTTCATCCTAGGCAGCTCATTTTTTGTTCATGATGAACTTGTGTCTTCTTACTGTTATGAAAAAAAGTCAAAAGCAAAAAGAAGTATACCACTAACATCCGATATCAATAATTCCACTAACATCCGATGTCAATAATTTTACAACAATACAGTAGAGCCCGCTTATTAGAATATCGGTTAAAAATATCTTGCTTGATACATTTTCAATATACCAAGCCGTTGAAATGTATTATTTTGACACCGGATAATAGAACATCTCGCTTATTTGGAATATCTTTTCTTTCCAAAATGGCTATTCCATTAAGCAGACTTGACTGTACATAAAAACTCATTCTTAGTTATTGGAAGCAACTTACCAGCAAGTCAAAAATAAGTGGGAATATTTAGCTCATTACCTAAGATTTTAGTAACATTCCAATTTACAAATAAAATAATTCATAGCTAAAACGACTTACTTTGCGATCGGAAGTATTGTGCTTTGGCAAGATCACTTTGCTTTGGTAAACAACTTTTTTTCAGCATGTCAGCTTCCAACAATATGTGTTTCTACAGGCAATTGGAAGCAGTAGGGAAAAAATAATTATTTCTATGTTTTTTTACAAGTTGTTAACAAATTAGGTTCTAAAACATCTTTAAATGATTATGAGTATGTAGTTTTTGGTTCTGAGTATCGAATATCTCCAATCAGAGCAACTGAAAACTACCTAGCTTCACTGCATACAAACTATCAGAACAAAAAAGCCTGATTTACAGTTTGAGAAGTTGCGAAAAATAAGTAAAATTTGAACGCACAATTCCGCAAAAACGATTAAAAACAATACAACTATTGGGAAAGATTAAGTTTTAACTTGTTATCAAGCAATAGTTTAAATTTCATGAAAACTGAATTGCCGCTTTAACTATCTACCTAAAAAACCATAAAGATTTTAAAAAAGTTCCGTGCTTTAACTGTTTGGATCTGATAACTTTGCTTTAGATCCACTCAGTGTCTCATATATAATTTATACTCGCATGTTTCGTTTTAACACGAATTAATTTGTCAAAACTATCTAGAAGTTAAAAAAAGCAATAGTAAATTAATCATCACATTTTTAAATCTGTTATATTATGCGTTGGAAACCATTGTTATCCCTTTTTGTTTCCATTTTACATCCCCCAAATAAAGAAGAACTCTAACGTAAAGACGGAAGCAAAAGAAATATTCTCGTGTAGCCTATAGATATCAGAATAAGCTAAACATTTCACATCAGATAACCAATTACAGATTCCTCAATGGCAGCTTGTATAAATAAGCGCAAAATTCAAGCGAGGTTTGTTTAGAAAACGAGTAAGAAATCTAAGTTGGAGTCAGCCAGGTATCTAGGAAGGCTTTGTCCCGTAGGACTTTCGTAACCAACAGCTAGAGGCCATAATGTCCGCTAGGGCTGACAAGCAAGCCTGCTTATCGGTTTGAGAAAGGGTCTATGGGGAGTAAGGATCTTTGAAAACGTCTGTTCGGGGAACGACCGAACGAATGATGCGGGTCGATAAGTTTCTACCTCCGGGTAATACATCATTCCATACACAAAACAATGTATTTATATCGCTCGATTTGGTCAGGACGGTTATTAAGTTGAAGAAAAATAAAGAAATAAACTGGATAGTAGAAGAATCCTGTTTCATAAACATCATTTATGAGAGAATATGGATTGCCTAAAGCCCTCATCTTATGACGTTTTTTAACAAGACTTGACTCGTTACAGTTATTTTTTTTTTTTCACTCAATGAAGTTTTTTAACAAGACATGATTCTCAACAGTAAAACAGTAAAATGCTTTTTTTCCCCTTTAACATGTTTCATTTTGAAATATAACCAACGCAAGGTAGTAATATTAGACCAATTGCATTAACAAAGTTGATTTAATATTTAAACTGTTTTTCTTGATTAATTTACATTACTTTACCCGCCCCCTCCCCCGCCGGTTTAAGTTATTTATTAATTCTTTATTTCAGTCTAATTTTATATGCATTCTCTATTTTATTAATTCATTTATTTTTTCTCATATATTAATTCATTATATGTATTTATTTTTTTTCATTATTATTCAATTCATTCGTTTATTTACATGTTTTACTAATGAAATACTTTTAATCATCAAATCTTTCGATTTGATGATTAAAAGTATCTTCGATTCCAAAAATATTTCATTTTTTCACTTTGCCCCATGGATTTTTGAAGTGAAAATTTTCCACCTCTTTTTTTGAACGTACATAATGACTGCCAAAAGGACAAAATAATGTATCAACAATATTTGTATTACAAAATTGATTATTCCTTTTTTGGGAACAATTATTTCCAGAACATATTCAATTTTGTTCATTCTGAAACAAGTAGGTTTTCTTACCTATTTCACTTTGCTGCACATTCTCCTACATTATTTGGCATTGTATAAAATATGACAAGTTTCAGTGATTGAGAAAATGTTTCTTTGAAGCTCATTGCTTAATTTATTCCTCATATCGCTAAAAAAATCCAAGTATGATGATTTTTTTTTTAATTGTTAAAGAAGACTCATAAAATATCATCGCTATAACTTTAGCTGAAAAAAAAATGAGTTCAAGCCAAAGTGCTCTTATGGTTATAAATCGTTAACGCCCTAGTTAATTATATGACGAAAGCCTGGTTTGCAATAAAAAAGTTACTAATCCTTTAATTGGGTGAATAATGAGAAAGTAGGGTAATTTTTCTAAGAAGCACATACACTTAAAATGAATTATAAAAAATGTTCCAGTTTTAGCTGTATAGCATATCTGCTTTTAACCCTTAGTTTGGCACATATCAAAAATTTAAAAAAAAATGACAAAATTTTTTATTTTAGTTTTTTGCGGGTAAAATGCATAAATATTGTATAGTTAAAAAAATTTCATGGGAAAAAATGAAAAGAAAATCGGTTTTATAAAGTGTGTATCCTGTAGGATACACTGCCAAAGTAGCAAATTAGAATACATAAATCGTGGCTCACTCAATCACAATATCAACTAATTTGGCACTATTGTAGATTTTATAAACAATAAAAATAGTAAGCAAATAATAAAAAATAAAAGAGAACATACCTGTAGTCGACGTGACGCCATGTTGTTTTAGTAGAACACACTGTAACACTTATAAACTTAATACTGAACGCGTTGCTTTGTAAATAGCCGCAGTAAAGACAGATGTTGAAAAATAAGGTTCGAATAATGCTATAGGTTAAAAGCCAGCCCCCTAAAGGGTGCCTAATTCAAATTAAAAAATGTAGAAAGTGATGTATCCTGTAGGATACATTGCCAAACTAAGGGTTAAGGTACACTTATTTTAAATCAGAATCTTTTACACGTCGCTTTAGTTACTGACTTGGTTTCAAGTTCTTTGATTTTTATTCTCACGTATTTGATGGTAAACCATATAAAATAATGTTGTAGCAAATAAATAGTAGAAATGTTAATGATTAATAATTTTTGTGCAATAAGAGAAAGAAAACGTCATTGTAGTTGTATATTTTTGAGAATGTTACCTATGAAATACTGCGTTCTGACTTGCATGCTGCAAAGTTCCATAAAAATGTTTCTCTCGTGCATAATTATCTGAAAGAAATACTTAACCGTGTATTAAATAGTAATTACGTTAGTCAATATACGATCTGTTGTAAACATAAAAGTTTCACACTGTTCAAAGTTGACATCTTTTTCTATTTTAAGCATAAATAAGTGAATTCATTGTTTTGGAAACATTTAAACGTAAAATTTACAGAGTAATATTTATTCATAATGATAAGGTTATTAGATGCGTTGTATGTAAAGAAAATGTTTTCCTGAGTTGAAGTCGCTGAGAGTAAGAAAGTTATATTCTGTTTAGTTATTATTCTTCGTTGATTAATTTAATGTATATTTTAATTTTTTAAATGAATACAGGATAAAATGTATTGGATGTGTTAATATTCAAATTTTCTTTAAAAGATCTACTAAAGCAAGGTTTAGATAATTTTTACTTACACAAATATTTATTTTGAACATTTGTAAAAGAATACTATTTTAAATAAGTTTTTGAAGCGTATGCTTCAACTGTACTTACAATATAACTGAAGTAAAATTAATGCATTTCAAGTTTTCTTTTAATTGAGGAAGATATATTTTTGATTATAAAAAAAGGTTTAATTTTTACTTAAAAAAACTATGCTTGAAAAATATTGCTTAGAAGAAGTGATCAGAGTTTGTTTTGCAACCATCCTGTTTAATTAAAACTGGATATTATTCAGTTAATTGTATGAATATTTTTTTAATTGATGCTGGTTAAAATTATTGAATACATTTCAACTCAAATCTTCTTCAAATGACAGAAGTACATGTTAAAGAAATTCTACGTAAAATAATAATTACTCCAAATAGGTGTATAAGAATGTTATTTTAAACAAGTACATATAAAATTCATACTTTAATTATACTTTTCACTTTACTCGAGACAGAATATGCTTCAAATTAAAATTTAAAATCTGAGGAAGATATTTTTTTAATTAACAGATTAGGGTTTAATTCTTATGTCAAAAACTTGGTTTGAAAAATTAACGCAAATCGGAAGTGCTCAGAATTTGGTCTGTAACCACCCTACTTAATTATAGCAAGAATGTCAATCTCTCTAAGGCGGGTACTAATCCGTTAATTGTGTGAATAATGCCGAATCGAAGCGACCTTTGTACTCTGCGCATGCACTTGAAGGGAACCGTCAAGACTGGGGTATTAATGTATTGTAGTATCATGACAACCATAATAATAGTGTTGGCGAAGATGAGAGCTCAAATATAAAGAACAGGGAAGCAATATCAGGCTTTCGCTTCTAACAAGTCTGTTGTAGACCATACAATGAGAGCATTCCTACGGGATTTTCATCCATGATACTGACTTCACAAGTTGCCCGGAGCTAGTCAGTCGGTACATCGTTTCGTAAATTGGATTACAATCAACTCCAGTTTTATGCGAGTGTGCTCTATTAATGGCCGATCTCTTCCATTGGATTGCGCAGCTACATTCAAGCGCTGCGGGAAAACGTTTAGCTTCACTTTTCGATCAGCACAATTTGTGTCTTTCCGGTAACAAGACTGGCTATAATCAAGAAAGGATATGACAGCTGCGGGGGGCGGGGGGGGGTGCTATAGCTGCGGGCTGTTCTCGATTCTCAATAGTTATGGTTAATTAATGTTTGACTTGCAGTAATTTTTGTTTTCTTTCACTCTTGCGGAGAGAAGTACGAAGTCAAAAAGGGGCACAACAAAACTTAAACGCGAATCTTTCAAGGCAAGAGCAGCTCCCATTTTAAGTTATAAACGTTGCTTTTTCGTGTTGAATTTCAGGAAACAAATGTATGTATGCTCTCAAATGAGTTCGTAGAATTGTTTTTAAATCACACAACTTAGTTCTTTTGCTTTCCAAAATTTGTAACACATTTATTGATTACTTATTTATATTTATATATACATTTATTTATTTATGTGTATGTATTTACTTATTTATTTATTTTTTAATATCATAATTTCTATTACGAGAAACAAATTTTGTGTTTTAAGAACCAAGATTGGCAGTAATGAAGGAAAGATGTGCCAACTGGGAGGGGGGGTGGGCACTACAGCAGCTAGCCATTTTCGATTGTAAATAGCTATAATTAACTAATGTAAAACTTATGTGAAGTAGCTCCCCCCCCCCGCCCTCTTGTGGTTAAAATTTTGAAGTTGATAATTAAATTATAGTTTAAAAAACTTAAAAATACGCTTTTAGAGTTAATCAAACTAACATGCACTTATAGTACATCAAAATGAAACATAGTTTAGTTTTAATAATAGTATTAAAGACATTGCTTTCATGTTTGCAAAGAACGTGAATTTCATCTTTTATTCATAGTTACCTACTAACAATTGAAACACTTATAACACATCAGCATGTAATACAGTTTAGCCTTCAGTATTAATAATAGTAGAGCTAATATTTAGAAAAGTGCCAATTTGAGTCCCAAGTGAATTTTCACCAGTATTTCAAAATCTAGTTAAAAAAATAATTTTCCCCAGAAAGAAGATAAGATTTTCTTTCATTTCATCTAATTACATCAGAAAAAAAAAAATTTTTTTTTCATCAGAAAATATTGTGTTTATACATCAAAAATCAGATCGGTAACGTATCCCAAGTAGCAAAGCTTAGCATGCAAACAGGTCATGCGCACTTTCTAACTTCCCAAAAAAGCGCACTTGCACAAAAAACGATTCTATTTTTACCCCTTTGTTAATATATTACTTCATTTTTGTTTTAATCGATTTCTGATTTTCTAGCTGATAGGAAATAAGCGTGTCCCAAGTTCCGCCGTCAGAGTGGTAACAATAACTTCCGATCTATGTTTAGGCTCCCAAAATCATTTCCTGCACCTATACCACGTGATACTGAGTACCTGGGGGAAAGTTTTATCGAATTGTAATTAAAAATTTGCATTTCTGCATCTAAAATTGCAGGTAAGATTTTTTACAGTGATTTTATAAAATGTGTGTCATTTGAGTCATCAGATCGGTAACACGCTCTAAAATGCGCAGTTTTTATTGTTTTAAAAATTATTTTATATATAAGTATAGTCCTTTGTTACAAGTGAAAAAACCACGTGTTTGATTTTGGTTTAGTGCGATCGACTCGGAAATAAAAAAAAAAACTTTGTCAGTTTGTCAGATCGGTAACAGTCAGAGCGGTAACATTGAAAAACAGCGAATATGTTACAGAACTAACTCACACGTTTCAGAATTATAAAAAGCAAAAATCATACTTTAGCCATATATATTGAATATTTTTGTTCTTCAAAGATGAAAAGCAATGAGTTTTAGTACAATTGCTTCATTTGTGGTTTGTACACTAGGTAGCCAAAAGTATCCGGACACTTTCAAAAATTTACATTTTTAGATATAACTCGAGAAATAAGTGATCAATTGTTCTTTAACTTTAGTCATACAAAATATATTTTTCACCGAACATTTCCAAGTTGAAATTAAATTACCCTTGCATTTGGGGGACGATAAGAAGGGGGGTCGAAAGAATAACCGCTTTTTGACCATAACTCTTTGAAAATAACTCGGAATAAGCTATGCATTTCAGTAATTAATTAGCATACTATGTATAATTACTATACAAATTCAAATGAACGTACCACTCTTACTTCCGAAGATATGAAACATTTTTTAAAAAACGGCAATTTTATTTGAAGGGTTTTTGCTCATAACACGCAGAGTTTTTGATCAAACCTTATCAAAACTTCAGGAAAGATGACAAAATACAAGAGAAAGAACATACTAAAACGGTTTTTAAAAATATTAAAAATCCGATGAGATATGAACGTTAAAAGGAAATAATTTTTCACGGCGCATGCGCGAAAGACAGAAATTTATAACTACGAAAATATTGTAGCCTGGTGTATACTGCATCTTATAAAAAAAGTTCCAGTTGAATATCGTAAAAATTGAAAAAGATATCAGCGATCTAGTGAGCTGTAATTCATTCATTTGCAGACAATACATACATAGTGAGGGGTTGTTCACAAATACTGTGGGGACAATCGAGCATATTTTTCAATGTTAAATTGTATACTGTTTAAAAATTTATATTTGGCATAGAAGTCACATTTCGCCCATTCGGCCAAAAAGACCTTATAAGTAGGTAGCCAAAAGTATCCGGACACCCCCTGAAACGTTGGTTTTGAACGATGACGAAATAACTTTTATTTTAAAAATAGCTCTTTGTGGACAGACCCTCACTATGTATGTATTGTCTGCGAATAAATGAAATACAGCTCACTAGATCGCTGATATCTTTTTCAATTTTCGTGATATTCAACTGGAACTTTTTTTATAAGATGCAGTATATACCAATCTACAAGATTTTTGTAGTTATAAATTTCTGTCGTTCGCGCATGCGCCGTGAAATTTTTTTTCCTTTTAACGTTCATATCTCATCGGATTTTTAATATTTTTAAAAACCGTTTTAGTATGTTCTTTCTCTTATATTTTGTCATCTTTCCTGAAGTTTTGATAAGGTTTGATTAAAAACTCTGCGTGTTATGAGCAAAAACCCTTCAAATAAAATTGCCGTTTTTTAAAAAATGTTTCATATCTTCGGAAGTAAGAGTGGTACGTTCATTTGAATTTGTATAGTAATTATACATAGTATGCTAATTAATTACTGAAATGCATAGCTTATTCCGAGCTATTTTCAAAGAGTTATGGTCAAAAAGCAGTTATTCTTTCGACCCCCCTTCTTATCGTCCCCCAAATGCAAGGGTAATTTAATTTCAACTTGGAAATGTTCGGTGAAGCCTATATTTTGTATGACTAAAGTTAAAGAACAATTGATCACTTATTTATCAAGCTATATGTAAAAATGTGAATTTTTGAAAGTGTCCGGATACTTTTGGCCACCTAGTGTATGACCTAACAATAGAAGTTAGTAAAATAAGAAAAATTGACACTGCAGAAATTAAGTTAATTAATTATTATTTATTTATTTATTTATTTATTTATTTTTATTATTATTATTATTATTATTATTTTTTTTTTTTTTTTGGTGCTTCAATTTCTCATAACTTCGTTAAATAACTAGATAATAACTAGCATGCTAAATTTGAATTTCTGATCAAGAAATTAAATTTCCTGCAACTAATTAAAGAAAAGCAAGCAGCAGAGTTGTGTGTTGAAAAAGTTTAAGTTGTGTGTTGTTTTAAAACAAAATAAATGATTTATTAGCTTGGATTTGGTAATCTCATAATTTATTTTATCTAAAAACTTGATCGCTCATTTTTATTTCCAAGAAATGCTTTTTCATAATGAAATTTGATTTCTTAGCCTAGTATATATATTTTAATATAATTATCTTAATTCTATGTTAAAAATGCAAGGAAATGATAAAATATTTAGAGATGTCAACGAAGACTGAAAGTATAAACTCAAATATGTAGCTCATATTAACATCAGATCTGTAACATTCATCAGATCTGTAACGGCTTAAAAGTGAGTAATCTAAGGAGGGGGTAAATAACTTCCTTGACCTCCCCCCTTTTCTTTTCTTGCATTTAGACCCAATTTAGACTTAAAATCCAATATTAGTTTTTTTCTGCAAAAAAAAATTTTTTTCAGAAAACTCCAACTTCAAATTGGCACTTTTCTAAATATTGGCTCAGTATTAAATATATTATTTTTATATTTGTAAAGAACGTGAATTTTATCTTTTATTCAGAGCTAGACATACTAAAAAACAAACCCATATTTGAAACTAATAAAAGCGTATTAAAAAGCACAACGAAACTTAACTGCAAACCTTTCAAAAGAAAAGCTCATTGTCTAAGTTTCGGAGATTCGCTATTTGTTTACAAAATTATTTTACAAAAAGTATATATGCTGTTAATGTAGTTTATTACTTAGCTTTTACATAGTATACATTTGCTTTGATTTAAACATTTTTTGTTACGCACATAATTAATTTGTGCATCATAGTTCCTGCTACAAAAGAAAAAAATCACTTTAAGTTAGGCTATGTTTTTTACAACTCTTAAGAAACTGCGTTCGCTAGTGTATAAAATACCGATTTAACTCAGAGTGTATAGTTCTCAAAAAAAAAGGATATAGGAGAAAATATTTATATTTTAAAATCTTGAATGCAATCGCCTTTATTATTAGTATTATTAATGTATGACCTCCAATTCTCCTTTTCGCTTTTAAAAATATTGAAAAATATAATGTAACTCAATATGAACTCTCATTTTTTTTATATATAAAAATGCTAAGTTTAAAGAAATGCAAATAGGCAATTATTATCTTCGTATTGCGCGATTCCCATGATTTTTGCTGTTGTTGAAAATTGCATTTTTAATAATACAATGTTATGCTTTTTTATTCGTTAAAAAATATAAGTTTCAAAGCTATAACACAATCATTATTTTTCACATATTTTTTTAATGGAGGTAATAAATTACGCAGAAAAATTAGCTAATTCGTTTTTTTTTTTAAATTTGGATCACTGTAAAGTAAAGAGAAATAGAGGGAAAAAGTCAAATGATGAAATTTTTTCTGTTTCTAGTACAACCTATCGAGCAATATTTTTAGTACATTTTTAGTTAAGAATATAGCTTATTCCAGTCCAAATATTAATAGCTTTAAAGATCAAGGTATATAATAATATATGTCATTTTCAAAATTTACTACACTTACTTTAACATGTTGCAGGTTATCAAAAATAGTTTTATTACTATAAAATAAAACGTTTTTGTAATTAACCTTTTAAATATTAATAGAAATTTACTAATATATTTGCTCTCATTTAGAAATATTTAAGATGTATTAAACTAATTACTTAAACTTTTTGTATCGACATGTTGCTGTTATGCTGGAGAACGTCTTGCGAGTTTATGAGCATAATAAAACCAACTTTTTAATTGTCTAGCTGTGTTGAGTGGTATTTTAAATTCCGCTTCACTGATCGTTTAAATATTTTTTCTATTTTGTGTTAATGAGAGATTTTAAAATATTGAGAGCATTTTATTGGATTTGAATGTTGATTAATCAACATATGTAAATTTTCGCCAAGTTGATTCGATGTATTGGTCGATAGACTAGAGGAGAAAAAAATGAAAAAAAAAAGAAGCTGGACATTTATTACTAAATACAAGGATTATAGTACTCATTCCTTAATAACGGAGACTTCCTTAGATATAAAATAATATTTTTATTTTGGGGGTAAAATGATTTTTTGGGAAACGTCTCTTTGCATAACATAATTGCTTCTCAATTGTAGCTGGAAGTAGCCTAATTAAATGCTTGCAATACACTATTAGTGCTTTTATGATTTAATGTAAATGATATTGTTCTTATGGTAGTAAGAAACATTTTAAACAGCCATGATTAAAAAGAAAAGTTTTAAATACAAAAGTAAGAATAACTATTTGAATCAGAGTTAAGTATGGTTCTGATATTAATTCAACTTAAATTCGTAAAATTTGAGTATGACTGACTTTACATTTGAATCATAAAAATATTGACGAATATATTTAAAAGAATTTCAGTAACTGCTATCAGTGCAAATTAATAAGATCTCATGAAATAAGATTAAATATGAAGCAAAAAAATATATATATTGGCAGAAGATAATAGATACATTAATTGCTCAGTTATTCACTTTAACAAATCTTTTGAGTTTTATTGTGTATTTTGCAACAGTGACAAATGAGCCATCAAAATGCATTCTGAACCCTAGTTAAACGTCTTAAAAATAAATCATTTACACTAAAATACGCAACACTTTGCACAAGTAAATGTATTAGTTTTCTCAAGAAAACAAATAATATCAGGTCAGTTCATCATATATCATAAACAGCTCATTTACTCCCTCGCTTTTCACTGAAATATATATACACATGCACCACACAATAGAACACAATTATTGGGAAGAAGTGTCAGCTAAAGTTTAGAAATAATAATCTCCCAGTTAACTCCAAAACTGCAGTGAGGTGATCTTTTCATGCCCATGAAATACTCCAGGCTTGTCAGTGAATAGGGGAATGAAAAAGGCAGAGGGGCGAGCAGATATTGTGGCGAGTGATTATCGAAGTCTCTTATTAGTTCCTTTATCAAGAGCAGAACTGATGGCCAGTAGATATTGTTCCCTTTCCGACTATCACCCTGTCTTCATTTATCTCTACTTCTACAATCTTACACAATGAGGAACTTGCTTCAATGCTCTGACTTCATGGATTCGATTTTTCCCTGCTTTTGGTCGCAGGAGAGAGTCTTGTCAAGATTAACAAAAGTGGACTTGCTTTGAAAGTTGTCCAGGCTAAGGTTTCACCCGAAGCAATGGGAGAGGGGGGGGGGCAGTGTGGAAAACAAGGCTTGTTTTTGTGCTAATCCTTTGCTCAACTTCGGAAAACGATAAAAGTAATTGTAATTTTTAGTGTCCCTGAATTGAGTTTAGATTAGTTTTCAAGAAGATTAGATAGCAGAAATGATAAAAGTAATACTTTTGGTGAAAATATTTGAAAATTTGTAAGAAGAAAATGTGTTTCTAAATAGCACATAAAAATAAAATTGAATATACAGCAGATTCAGGCAAACAGAAATTAAGTCACTGCAAGGGATGTGAAATAAGGAAATTGTTAGTTGACATGTCAAATATTTTTTAGAATTTTTTATCCCACTTGAATGTTTTTTACTTTTTAAATATTTGAACAACGCTTAGTAATATTTTACATGTTTTTATAATATGCTATATTTATTTGTATTTACTTTGATGTGATTCTGCAAAGAATTTGCCATCTTTAACAATTTCTATGTTTGGACCCTATTTCTGATACAAAAACTTTTATTTTTCTTCTTGACGCAGTGAAATTTTTTATTTTAAAATATTTAAAATACATGATATTCAAAATTAAAATAAGTAGCTAATAAATTATTTGAGTTGAAAAATTTAAATTTTTAACTGCTTTCCTTACTTGAAATACTTATTATAAGGCAGTAATTATTTTCAAATCAAAAGTTACATGAATTTCATAAAGACAGAATATTATAAATGAACGACTTATTTGTATTCCCCAGAGGCATTTCGTAAGGTTACATTTTGTCACATGCAGTCAGATTTCTGATATATTAAGTTCATATATTGCATCGCCTCTTATAACTGTTTTGTTTCTTAAATATTCAGCACAATGTTTTGTTAGTGTATGTATGTATGTGATATGAGCTGAATTGAATAACTGCACATCCATAACTGACTGTTTAATTCTATTCCGTTAAACCTTAATGATATAGTTCATGTAAAGCGAAAATAATGTTTCGTAACTGCAGTTGCAAATTACAATAAGTATACATTGTATGTACTGAAGTTCGTATATATGGTTAAAAGCATAAAGACGAAAAATGTATGCAGCGTATCCCCATTTAAACGGCAAGGCCTCTATTTTCACAACCGTTAGTCCTAGATGAATACTTTCAATTACAAAATTGTTCAAAATAACGTTCAAAATTCAGATATTAACAGTTTTGAAGTGAAAAAAGTGAACAAATACGAAATCAAACTTTTCATAGGGCCTTTAAACTCTAGACTCTAGGCCTTTAAACTTATATTCGAGGAAATCAAATCATGAAAAAAACTATTCTAACACAAAAAGTTAATATAGTATTACCAATATTCACCGATATATGACACGCAGCGCTTTGTGAGTTACACCACTTTACACCTTTTGGGGGAAAAGATAGATTCTAATAAGGATTTAACATGACATGTATGAATCAAGTGTGATGTTTCAATTGGAAGAGCTTTGGTAGTAGGGGAAGATCACTTATATTGGACCCCTAAGAACAAGAGACCTGTGTCGCTAAATGTGAAGCAAAACAAAAATGCAAAAAAGGCTAAATTAAGCTAAATTTAATTATTAAACGCCCTAGGCACTTAAAATTTCTCTACATGTGACGCAATTTTTTTGAAAAAGTATCTTTGAAAAAGCTGCAAAAGTCCAATTTAGGAATATATGTGCCTATATTGAACCATGCGCTTCCTTAATCGGACCGTAACAGAAAATGATAAAATAACTTACATTTAAACCATACAGCCTTTTAAATTATTTGCTTCCCCAATATTTTTGCATATCATAGCACAAAATTAGCATTTATTTTTCAGTAGCATTAAAAATATTAATATTTTGTTTTTTACTTCGATAACCTGTTATTCTTCGAAATGGCCACTTGTTCCAATCTCATTTTTCTGCACGGTCTCTTACGATTCTGCGCCCTAGTATATTCTTAAACAATTTCAGTCGGATATTTTTCAAATTGTTGCGTTGGAATAATTTTTCAGAATAAAACATTTTTTTTTAATTTAAGATAGGAAATTAGGGTCTGTATAAAAAGGCAGCTCGTATTTTTTCACTATTTTTTTTTCTCACTTCAACCTTTCAATATCTTAAATCTGCACCTCTTTTTAACCCTTTTTTTAATTAGAAATATGCGTTTTCTCACTTCAAACTTTCAATATCTTAAATCTGCACCTCTTTTTGACCCTGTTTTTTAAATTAGAAGTATGCGACTAGTCTAGTAGGAACTAGCATCTAAGACGAATGGTTGCGAAAATAGAGATCATGCAGGTAGGTTAAACGGCAATGATATTAATAGTGTGATGAAAAAAGCATGCTAATAAAAATTCGTGAATTGTACGCAAAATAATAATAATAATAATAATAATAATAATAATAATAATAATAATAATATTTATTACTATTAAATGAAGATTATATTATGAATGGAAAATCTGTTTAAAGCAAATCATCATTTAAAGAAAAATAAAATTACAGTTCCTGAAAAACTCTAGCGAGAAATCATTTACCGGTAAATAATTTTAGACACGTTCCTTTCATTTAAAAGATCTCTTTAATTCAAAAAGTGAAATTAAAAATAAATACTGTGGCTAAACTATCCTAATTTATGTACAACTGAAATTGCTGCAAGATTTTTCGACATTTTCCTAGATTAAGTCTTGACTCAGGTAAGAGCAATTATCTCTGATACACAATGTTTTTAGCTCTAATTCCTGATCTGCAAGTGAATCAGCCGTTCAGTAAATAAGAACGAATTGTAGGCAATTCTCGAATGGGACGCCCAGATTTGTTGATTTAACCATCTCTTTTCCTATTCGATGACCAACGCTGGGTGTTTAATTTTTCACTAGCTGCTTTTATCTATTTACTGGGAGCACTTTCCTAAATTGCTCTTCGAATACAAAGCAAGTCTATTATTACAAAGTGAAAACTTTTGTAACCACTTTGAGGTCCTAACATCACGTACGTGGCCCTTCTCGCTATTAGCTGTTTTAGAGTATGCTGTTTTTACACTTAGAAACAACTGCGTTGTGATTTCTTAACACTTTAAAAAACAGAGCTACGTTTTGGGATCATGTGAGGATCGCACTATAAAAAAGCCAACATTTCCCCCACTTCTTAGAATAAAAAGGCCAGAGAACGAACACCAAAACATAACTTTATTTCCGAAAATTCATAGCAGCGTTAAAAATGGTTGCATTTGGCACGTTTGTAAAAGCATTTAGATTGTTATGTGTCGATACTTTTCTAGGAAGAATTAAAACTTTGACAGCTCTGCGTCAGTTTTTCTGACGTTTGCAATGCTTAATAGTGTACTAACCCAGCAACTGGAAAAATTTAACCTGTAGACAAACACAACATTTTCTAGTTTTTTCTCTTTAAAAATATGTAACAGAAAATACTCCTGCCATTTTATTAAAACAAATAAAAAAAAAATTTTCCGAAGGATCTACAAGTTGCTACTTCACATGGGTAAATGCGTTTAGACTGATGCTTCATTGAAGAAGGAGTTCATTTGTGTCATAAAAGATTCTAGATTTTCAAAAATAATTTGAATTAAAAATAATCTAAATGTATATTTTTTAAAGAATATAAGAATTTTTTTTTTTTAAAGTATTATTTTTTAATTTAAAAGCTATATAGTTAAGAGAGTAACCATGTACCCATGATATGTTGTAGTATTGCTTATCTTTTAAAACTATTGTGAACCTATAAATTATTTTGAATTTTAAAAGTTGATAGCTTGTTTTTCAATAATTTTGAACAAAAGATAAATTTTATTAATCGTTTAAGAAATTCCATTATTTTGTAAGAGAACAATAACCTAACTAGTTGCGTTGCTCAAACTTGATCCTAATGAAACTTGAAAATTATATAGTTTATGGCATTTTTTTGGGATAAAGAAATAGCAAGGTTTTATAAAAATAGTATTATGGTGGTGGGGGGGGGGGAGATGAGAGAATAATACCGGACAGGAAAAGCAGCTTAAATTTTAGATTTAAACTTTTTTCTTTTTTTTAAATTCAAAACTAAATTTGCTATTTCTATGTCAATAAGCACGGTAAACTAAGTCTTCCAAAATTCAAACTTTGTGAAACTATTATTCAACCCCACTTTACACCTTATTTAAATGAATGAAATTTGAAAAATCCCTAATACGCGTTTCTCTAGGAGCATTCTCAACATAGTAAGGAGAGGTTTGAAGAGCTAACGACTTGTTGCGGAAAATGTTCGAAGTCTACATTTTAAACAATTAACGGTTTTGATCTAATGAGCAGATATATCGAGTATGTAAGCAAATTACTATGTTTCATTTACAAGGAAAAAACAAATAACTTACACTTTGTTATCGGAAAAGTTTTAATTTACAGTTCATGTGAAAGTGAAAACTTCTACATTAAATTAAAAATAAAATAATAAATAAAGTGAATGAAGCTTATTTTCTCTTTCACTTTCTTGCTCTCTCTCTCTCTTTTTAAATACACTCACAAAAAAATCGGTGCACCAAGAAGGAGTTGTCCGATTGAGAGATTACTGAACTATAGTCTTAGAGTGAAAGTGGAAAAACAGTCCCAGTACAATCATTTTAATGACAGAAATGTTAAACATAAAACAGCTCTACATTTAGAACAATAAGCCGGCAGCTTCACTGCAAGATCAAAGAGGTTCCTTGAGAAAATGGATAATAATAAATCAACAAGTAAAGAAATTCACATCTAGATCTGAATGAGTCTTCTTCCCCATAAAATAACAACAGATGATTGTTCATACTTTTAAGCTATAGAATGTATTATTTTACGTCATTTTCAAATCAGTTAAAACTAATAATAAGATTTAAAACAATAATTTTCGAGATTAAAAGCATTTTCTATGAATTTATGATGCATAAAATTCCGTTTAAAATACAAATAAATCTTAACAGAACAATGTAAAGCACGAAACAATAAAAAAAATGTGTCATAATGTTAAAAACATGAAATGAATTAAAAAATCCAGAGACATGCACCATTAAAATTACGATTTCAAAAATATATGGTGTATGAATATTTCATATTCGTACTGGAAAAAGGTAAGCTTCTGATGTTTACTCAAGCATTTTACACGTTTATTAAATATATTTCTTTCAAAACAAAATGCTTAAATCGAAGAAAATAGATGATTTATAATTGACACGTTAAAGTACTCAATATATACTACAAATGGTCAACATAAGTTTATTTCATGAAAAAAAATGTATCAGTTATCAAAGAGTGTTACCAACAGATATTAACAAAAAAAAAGTCTGAAAACAGTTTTAAGTTCCAGACAAACTATTTCTTGAAGTTCACAGTTTAATTGAACTAATCTCCAAAGTTTTTTAAAGGTTCCAGGGAACCCTGGCTCCTAGGATTTGGCATTCATTGCCAATTAAATACATTAGTAAATAGTGGTTTATCTTTTCAAAACCTAGGTTAAGAAGTGCTTTCAACCCCATAAACGTTTAGATTTTATTATATTTTCTTTGGAACTACGTAATTGTTTAATAGGTTACTTTAAATTCAAGCACAGACTTCGACTAAAAAGTGTAACAATAAATCAAGGAATTGTAGTGCGATCCCATTAGACTAGCTAATCTTCTTATTAAATTGGGGAAAAGAGCAATCGACCGTCTGATGAATATGTTAAACTCCGACAGATCCTGCATTGAGGGTAATCGACGCAACTCGCTCTCATGAAGGAAAGATATTCCTTTCCCTTGGGATGAATGTGCTCTTTCTAAAACGTAAAGGCATTAATAGAGCTTTTTAGTCGAAGAAACATTGTAGTTTGTCCAAAGAAATGCTTGCGTTAATGATTATTTCTTTACAGTAGAGGTCGAAGACGTTCAAAACAGACTGATGTCGTAAATAATTACTTTTATACAAACGAAAAGATTGTTGCATTTATTGTGTCTTTACCAATGATGACGAATATAGACAAGTTTTCATTTCCCTAATAAGAAATAGTTTTCTGCTGTAATAACATTTTAATAATACTATTTTTGTCCAATGCTATTTTTTTTATTCACTTTCACTCTTCGCATTTAATCGAAAAATAGATATTATCAAGGAACTATTATGGTAACTGTACTTTTTTAATACACTATGTACTTATGATGGACTTCCTGCTTTGCTTGATGAAAAACAAGCTTATGACACTTTTGGAAACTGATTGAAATCCTTTCTTTCAAATATACAAAATAAAAGAAAAAAAAACTCTTTGTTGTGGGGGTTATACAGATTGTCCCAGTTTAATCTGAAAGTTCTGTATTTTCGTAACTTTTTGCTCCAGATATAAGTTTTCAATTGAAAAAAATGGTCAAATGTGATCAACAGTTAACATATTAAACGTTTGAAGCGAAAAAAAAATATATTAGGAAAAGACGAAAAAAACTTGTTATATGTCCCCTACATCCTATATTTAGGGAATCATAAGCATAAAAAAATATTCTGAACACAAGAAGTAAACATTAGCACAGTCAGTATTCACCAAGATATGAAACTCAGCGTTTGGTGACTTACACCACTTTGTACTCGTGCTTTCCTTATAGTGGAATAAAAAAGAAATCTGATTTTTGTTTTCAAACTGCAGAAGCTTTTGTGATGTGCTTTTACGCAACATAGAACAACTTTCAACTGTTTTTGATGACAATGAATTTAAAACAAATACCTTACTTGCCAAAAGTAAATTATTCAAATATGTTTGCTGAATTCTAGGCGTGTTGCATGAATCTTGCGACTTAGACGCTAATTAACATTTCACAGTTAAATACTTATTATTTGTTAAAACAGAGTCACAAACCTTGCTATCCCTTCACTGTGTACTTGCGTTTCCTTTTCTGCATGTTGGAAATATAATCTGTCTTGAAAACCAACGAAACCTACGTAGTATTGGTTTTATATAAAAACATCAGCTGTTTCCTCTTCGGCGTACAATATCTGCCAAACAGTTTTCTTCCTTTTTTTTTTCACTTTCTTTTCTCTTCTACCTTATTTTTGTCATACCGTTTTTATCTCGAGCGATATTGATTACTTGATAGACTTGATTATTTTTCCTCTGCTGTTCGATAGCCAACGCCAAGTGTACGCTTATTGCTCTTCAAATCTGAGCCTACACACATACACACATACATTGAGCCAAATTTTTTCCTCTTAACTTTCATCATCAAAAGTAACAGCAGATATTGTATATGTGTTCAACTTTATTAAAGTTTCCGATCCTAGAAGACATTAAATATTGAAGCATCTTTAAATGGAAAGATATCTAATCAGTGCTGTTCTATAGCAATATCACTTCAGCAAAGATTTTGTAGACATGGTATAAGATGTATGTGAAATTAACATGTCACGTTTTGGTGAAGAAATGTAGCATTTCATTACATTTTTGTAGTTCAAAACATTCTTTATAGTTTATATATTCAGGATCAAGTCTCAGAGGTTGTCTGTTTTATTGTGTGATAGAAATATGGGTTTCAAGTACAAAATGATTTTTAACAAACTTTAACAAGGTTAATCGACAACAATGTTAGAGTGTCTGAGCTGCTTTTTCTAATGTTTTTATATTTGCCTAATATTAGCGCATACTATGCTAATGTATCAATCTTATTTTCAATAATTTCCATTAAGTTATTAAAAGAAATTAATGAAAAAAAATAGTGATACTTTAGCGTGGTATGCGCAAATTATTGTAGTGAAATTTATGTTTACTTTAGATATTGAAATAAATATAAAATGTTCATTTCGTCTTACACTGGTTTCGTCTCGTTTCACTTTGTGCGTGCTCAAAAATAACTAATAAGTACTATTGCACCAACTTAATCCAAGAATATTAAACATGTTTAAAGTTTACTTTACTAGTGTCCATCAGAGACGTCATTTCAAGTTTTTCCAGGGGGCGAGAGGGTCCAAACTCAATGCAATTTAATCGGAAAACATCAAAAGCCACGCCCACTTATATGTTAATATATTGCTTTCTCAAAGTAAGGGGGGCAATTGACCCCCCTCCTGCCCCCCCCCCCTAAATGACGGACCTGGTGTCCATTAATTGTAGGTAAAACGTAAGTTAACGACGTATTAATATCTTTCACTGCCATTCATTTAAAGAAAAAGTGCTCAAATAAATTAGTATCTTAGAGATGAAGCGAGAAGAATGATCTCTGTTGGTAAATTATAAGGAGTTCTTCCATTTTTCTATTGTGAATGGATAAACTGAGTTCTTCATTTGACACACTTGTTCATCGTGTAGAATCTCAGGAGGGTAGATGAATAATATTAGGTGTCGCTGCTTTTACCTTAGATTCTATCTGCTATTTAGAAAAAGGTGCAGTTTTCTAAATAGCAGATAGAATCTGCTATTTAGCAAACTTCACCTTTTATCTGCTGCTAAAAGGTGCAGTTTGTATAAGTAAATGATAAATCATAGTAAGCAGTTTTATTTCTTTTTTATTTGACAATTACAACTTTCTTGCTGTGAAATGAAACGGTTTTTATTTCTTTTTGCATTTTCTTTTATTCCATGAATAACGAAATCCTATTTTCAGCATTCAATCAAATGTGCTACCACATTTAGTTTGGCCATACATCAACCAAAGTCCACTTTGTTCACATGTTTCGCAATTAAGCACTGTTAGTTACAAGACATAAAATCTCATATCCGTCATAGAGATTTTTTTTTTCAAGACGCTTTTTTAAAATATATGCTTTTGACCAATGAGCCGTTCTTCTCATGCATTACGAGAAAACTGAATTAAAATACTCAGGTCTTCTGGCAAACAATTCTTTGGACTGTACTTAAATCATATCACCAGTCCCTTGAGGATGAAAGGCTCGTAAAAAAATATGTTACCTTGAATGAATGAAAAATATGTCCCAAAGTTAGCTTCGGACAAACACGGTAGGTGGTGGAAAAGCTTTGAGCAATGTTGAGGAATGAGACTGTCCATCCTCTTCGGCAAACAACGCCCAATAATATGACTCACTTTTCCAACGCTTGTTTTTAATAGCATGTCCGTTGACTGACAGAAAATTATCGAAAAATGACAGCTTTTGAGTGGCATCTCATCTTGGGCTAGTGTGAAAAGCGAAATTATTTGTTTTCCTTCAATGCGTTGGTAAGTCGGGCAATTTTATTCTTCGTGGAAAGCTTAGATGGCAAAACTGCAGTTTAAGGACATGTTTTGTTTCATCTTGTATGATATGTTCGTATGTTCTTTATTTATAATATGCGATGGGTATAAGAAAATTTAAGTAATACTCGTTGTTAGATTAGTATTTTGTTTATCAATACAATGCAAATAGCCGGCATACATTGAAAACGCGTTTCAAACACTGTGTTCCGGATAAAGTGGTCCCAATGCATGAATGTGTACTATGACATATTCTGAATATGTTCCACTATAAAGAAGGTGCGTTTAATAATCTGCTCCGTTAGAAAAAAAGTATTTCAAAATGCGTACCGAACGTGTTCTGGATGCTGAATCTTTTGTATCATCCCATTTGAAAACATATCGGAGCTACATGTAGTATAGCATACATGTAGTAAATCAGTAAAGTAGGCATACATGTAGTAAATCATTTGCTTTATTTGCTGCAACTATGGTAACTAAAAAAAGATGGGTTGTTGTACTACATAATGTACTGTGTATATACTGTAAACAACGCTGTAATTTTTATCGCAAATTTTGCTGTAATTTTAAAATCACCGCAGCCATAAACTTATCTTTTGGTACTTTATGCTATGAAACGGATCGTGTTTTAACACGTACTCCATGTAACTGGTAGGAAACTCGAATCCATTACTGCGAAGCTACACAACAAGTTTTTTATAAACATTTGTAGTGACATCTATCTCTTTTGGTCTGATTTGGACTACTTATTACCTAAGTCCCCTGCTTATATTAATTTTCTTTACATTGTAGGAAGGTTTGCATTTGTACATTATTCAGCTTCAAGTATTTTATTTCCACGGTGCTGTTTAAGTTATGGAAGTACATGAATAACTAAGTTCAAAAACTAAATAAAACGTGAAGGGCAACTTATTGCAATTCTAATCCCGATGTTTTAGATTAATTGTACTTAGAAAACAGATACTTAGAACAAGGATTTCCAACCTTTATATCATTACCCCAAGCCTATCCCGTTTTTTTCAGGGGGGGGGGGAGAGGGTTGTCAGAGAATGTATTCTCATTGGCAAGAAATAACATATGCAGTGAACTCTCACTTATGCGCCGGCCCAAGGGACAACAGAAAAAGGTGCATAACTGAGAGAGACGCATAAGCAAACAAGCCTATTTAAAGGTCTAAAGCGCAACACAAGTTCCAATGAGAGCAAGAATAAGAATGTTTCTATGGAAAAATGACATATTACTACGATTTGGCAATTAATGTAAAGTAACTACAATGATAAAGAGAAAACAAAAATTGTAGCGTACCTAATCGCAAATTTTTCCCTTTAAAACAAATCATAATATATAATTGTCCCTCTCCAAACTCTAGTTCATGCAGAAGAAAGGCCTTCCGTTAGCAATTAAGGCGAAAGATAAAAGAGGAAAGTGAAGCATGCTTATTTTTTAAAGAAAATATATATATATTTTTTATCTTTTGCGAAAAATTCGGCGCATAAGGGAAATATTTATCTTTAGGGCGACACACAAACGAGTGATATTATCATCATTATGCTATAGAATGAGCTGGGACCATTGAAAATCGTCGTATAAGTGAAAAAGGAGCATAAATGAGGCGGTGTATAAGTGAGAGTTCACTGTACTAGTTTTATTTAGGCAGTTTTAACTGATATCTAATGCAGCGTTTTTTAACCTTTTAGTAATCGCGACCCAGTTTAGAATCTTAATTTTTATCACGCCCCCTCATAAAACAACAGCATAAATACAAAGGCATTTTAAACATGTTGATGCTGAATCTGAGCTACAATCAACAAAAAAAAAAACGTAATAAACCTATGGAAATTTGTCTCTAAAATTTAGTAATGAATAGCCACAACTTTCACTAAAGAATAATATTTTATATTAATAATAGCTGTAACTCTATGATGTTCGAGCCAACTTACTAGAGTTTTAACCCGCCACTCCCTTTTAATTAGCTGTGACAGACAGATTCTGGATCTCTGATCGAATGCATTGAATCAAATTCTAGGGAGACGGCTAAAAATAGGACTCAGGTAGCACAAAATCAAAGAAAACACATCCCACGCAGCAGTACAAAAAAAAAAAAAAAAAAAAAAAGAGTAGGGGTTACTATGTAACTAGGAGAAAAAACGAAGTATAGACTAGTTTCTGTACAGCTAAAAAGCACATTCCCGTTTATGGTGTTTTTATGTTATTGCGAATTAAGGGCTTCTTTATTGGGGAATTCCAATCCGTTTGGGGAATAACCTTATTATTCCAAGCGTGTATGATTGAAAGAAAGGTATTTACTTTTTCATTTAAACTTAGATTGATTTATAACTGTTAATATGTTTCCCAAGCCTTATTCCTTTCTTTATAGTAACAAACAGTGTTATAATCGATTCGATATGTTTCATAGTTAGGATAATGCTGTCTAAAACGGGAACAGCGACTCAAAAAGAGACATTAATTTTCTCATTGATTTATGTTGCCGTTATTAATACAATATGTCTCTATTAGGAAGGGAGGCTGAACTTTTTCTTAGCTTACTGGTAACAAGCCTACTGGTTCCTGAACCTTACTGGTAACAAGCACAAATAAATTTGTAAGGGATTACACAACAAGTGCCAGGAAGGTTAAACGTGTTTTACAAAACTTTTGAATCTCATCGAATTAATTTCAAAAATGCACGGTAAGATTCAATTTCATTCAAAATAATCAACGTTTGTTTTATTTATTAAATGTGTATTGTTCATTTATAGCTACTAAATGAACAAGGCATTACCGATATTATCCTCTGATTATATACGCCGTTATACTAATTGAAACTTTGTTCAAAAAAATTAATTTGTCTTTAGCTTTATTTTAAAACTACAATGATCATTCTTTTGGCATTTGTTTTTCGTGCAATACTTATTTCTGTCAGTAATATCATTTTAGATTTGATTGGGGCTCCACTTCCTTAATTACATCAAGCAAGAACATTTTCCGCAGCTCTACTTTAAGTTTGAATTCGTTCTTAAAAATCATAAAAATGTATTTCTGAAAAGAGTTTCTTCATGCGTTTGCCTTATTTTAGAACATGATGCAGAACAT